>VDFB02258215.1:0-63639 GCA_007258455.2 Sequoia sempervirens | reverse complement strand
AAAAAGGTTGGTGAAGAGATTTCGAGAGAAAAATATTGCAAAAGTGATGTTTGTGGTTGTATGATGGGACTGAGCGGTATAGTTTGAGTCTGTCACTGCATACAGGTGGATGAGGATTCAATACAATATAATTAACTCTTTATAGGTTAAGTATTATGTTTTTAATTGTACACAAATTGTAATGGAAATTAGAAAATTGAATGTTTTGAGTGTTCTGTTAGTGGATGTTTGTAACGTTAATGAATATAGCTTGCAATTTTTTTTCAATTGGATAAGTTGTTTCATTTTATTTTTTTACTTCTTTAACATTTTACTTAAAATAAACTTTTGTGTTTGGAAGCTTTATGCAATAAACACCTATGCACTTTATGCAATTAACACCTAGGCAAGAGAAACACAATACCATAAAGTTAAAAAACTTTGGAAGTAGAACATTGTTTATATTTTTCTTATGTACTGAAACATAATGAAAATTATGTATGTTATTGATCATGTGCTAGTGAATTTGAGTTATGTTACTAATATCACTTGCATATGTTATCTAATTAATATTTTTTTATCATTTTATGTAATTTTATGTTTCTTTAAGAATGTGCCTATGGGTGCTCCTGATTCTACTATGGGGGATTCATTGATCTTAAATCATGGTCTAATTGAAATTATAAGGAATGGGAAAGGAAAACATTACTATGATGGTGCATGAGGTAAGTTTGAAAATTGTATTTTATAGGTTCAATTATTTTATGTTCCTTATTATATTATGGTAGTTTATGTTTGTGGAATACATACCATATCTAAAGTCATTCCAACCCCTATCATGCTAGCTGTAAGATTTGATCTAGATTCTTGTGCATTAATTAACTTATTTCACCATTTTATATTTTGTTAATATTTATGTATTTTCCAAAGGGAATTTCTAGAGTAAGTCCACTGAGAATGCATCTTGTTGGCATGCAAGATCTGATTATGCCATCCGATACAACGAATGTTATGCAAAAGGTAAGATTCAATCATATGTTTGTGTGGGTTTGGTTATGTTATTTCCCCTATTATAATACTTTAATATTTATATAATTTGTGTCTTGCAAGATGCTTCAAGATGATGTGTCATTACCTTTACATCTAGACAAAAAAAATCTATCACAAGAGTGGCATCAAGCACAATACCTCATAGCATTCCCTCTACATCAAACATGTATGCTCCTAGTATCCCTATTGAAATGGGAACACATGCTCTTGTTAGGAGTACATCACAAATAAATAATCCATCAAGTCTAGGTTCAGTTAGAATTCTCCCACCAAAACATGAACAAGTTTCCTTGAGGAGTCTTAAAGAATCACAATCAAGAATACTAAGGCTCCTACCAAAAACTCTTGAAAATGTTAAAATTAGGAAATAAATACTTAAAAATTTGAGTTATAGGAGAGGAAATTATTGGGGAGTGTAGGGCTTACTTCAGACGAACATGTAAAATTATCTAGAAATATTATCTTATTGTTCTTTTCTAGATCATATTTTACTTTTATCACTATAATAGCATGTTGACTAGTAAACGAATCATTGATGATTATATGGTTACTTGATGATCTCATTGCAAATACAAGAAATAAATGATAAAGTAACTAATGTACCTATAGGGGAATCTACCTCAACCCCTAAGACTACAAAAATATCCTCAATAACTACAAAAGCAACACAAGAAGTTACAATCTTGCTCACCTCAAAAGGAAATGTCTTGAGGGATAAAATGGGGTTAAAATTCTTTCACTTTAGTTTTCTTCGTGCAAAAAAATTATTTGGAAATACCATTCAAATGAATTGGAGGAAGAAAGCGAATGCTAAGAAAGATGAACTCTTTAAATATTTCATAATAGCATTTGAAATTCTTGGTTTTAATAAGGAAATTATTCTAGATATTACATAGAAATACATTCACTCTAAACAAGAGAATTTAAGGTCGAAGCTAAAAAAGGACTTGAGATATCCATGTCCAGCTTGGATCATAGACCAAGAGACATGGGATGAACTTATGAAAGATGTCAAATTTAAGAGGAAGGCCCACAATTATCCAAACTATAGGTCATCTACATGAGGAGGATCTAAAAGATGCCTTCAAGATACAATGAAAGCAACCCAAGCTAGGGTTTCATGTATTGGATCCCATAAATTAGGATCCAGTGGGTACAATAGCATTCATGGTGGCTTCGAAAGTGAATATTTTCCTCTATTGTATTCTCTATTTCATAAAAAAGGTCATGAAAAACTTGCGAGTTAATTGTATCTTATGAGTCATTGTACATTATAAATCTGGTTATATTTGTTTATGTAGGTTCACCAATTTCAAAAGGAATCTTCAAAGGAGGACCTAAAATATGCTTTACTACATGGTTCCCAAGGCCTTTGACAACATATGCTAGATCGAGGGGATAAATTAGTCACTGGTCATGAATCTGAGGTAAGTTCTTTGCATGATGGGCTATAATAAAATTTCATATTTTTCCTTCATTTCCATTGCAAAGAAAATGATACAAATATTAATCTAGAAAAATACACCTAGAATTACAATAGTTTCTTTTTTTCATAGAGAAATTGTCACGGCCCCTATTTTTAATAAGTAATTTATAATTCAATAATACTATTTTAATGATCATTGCATCTTATTTTTATTTAATAAGGTAGATTATTGTTATAGCTGCTAAATTAATTAAATGTTAGTTAATGTTAATTTCTCTTAGAAGAAATAAAAATAGTTTTAAATAATTTATTGATTTTATTTGAAAATTAAGATTAAAATTTATTGTTTTAAAGATAATTGTGATGTAAAGTTAATAAACCATATTTGTTGTTCAACATTAGTTTTAATTGAAATTCAATGGTATCTCATTATTATTACCAAGGATAAATATTATGCATGAAAAATAAATATTATTTTATTTTCAACATTCGATTATTGGGAATGTGAGGATAAATCTTTAAAAGAGGGAAAAACTATAATGGAAACACACAATTGTTTTCATATTTTTTCTTGTTTTCTCTACAAAAATATAACTGAAAATGGGCACTAGGAAGCACAACAAAACAAGAATGGTGGAAGAAAAGAGGAAACACAACAAGAAGAGGGAAATCAACTGCAAGAGAATTCCAGGTTTCCAAATTCTTCTCCAATTCTTTCAATTTCAAAATGTTTAGATAAACGATTGTTTGAGGAAAGATTGAAATCATTCATTTAAAATCCTAATTGTTTATATATGTGAAAATTATGTATTTAGTGTGCAAACGTATAACTTTTTGTATTATATTCTATGACAAGACTATACAGGTATGCTTCTTTTTGCTTATCCTCCTTGTAATATATATACATATACGTCTCCATATATATATAAGTATGGGTGCATAGTAGGCTACCATTCTGATACAAATTGAAACCCCTTTTAGAAGTACCAATATATTTTCAAAGAATCAACAAAATACCATTTTATTTTTTTATACATTCCTTTGAATGTTTAATTGATATCCTGTTCATTCAAAAATCACCGAATAGGGAAAATTCACTGGTCTTTAATATTTGGGAATATGAGTGTTTTAACCTTAGCATCTGGACTCTAGAGTCTTTGTTGTCTATGAGGGTTGTAATAAATTAATGAATGGAGCACAATTTTTTTTTTTCAAGTCTATATTTTGTGCACAACATATTTTCCTATTAATTATTGATCTGGAACATATAAAAATGAAAAGTTGAAGGTTGCACTGCGAAACATTTTGCCAAGGTTATGATCAAAGACCATGAAGTGATACCAACATATCATATGAATATATGATGCTTAATTGAAATATGGTACATGTACAATAATTTGTTTCCTTCAATACATGTCAACTAAAACATATCCTTTAGTTATTTAAAGAAGATCTTGATTCTGATTAGGTCAAATATCTGTTATACCCAAACCCAAAATCAAATTTGTGTAAATTATTTTTCTGACACATGTACATTGTGAAATTTCTTTCCCTAGACAATAAGAAGTCTTTCATATAGAACTTTTAACTATTACACCATAGATGCACAATACACCACAATGTGATTTAGTTTTATTAGTTATTTTTTTAATAATAAAAACATTACATTTCCTTCATCTTGCACATGGCTGACATAGTTTGTTGGAAAACATTTTTATGTTATAATTATCTTCAATTTACTTATTTAAGTGGTAAAGATATATTTACATAGGAAATATGTTTCTATGTTATTTTATTGTAGTGAGTCTGATCCTCCAGTTGGAATCAACAAGCTCAAATCGATATGTATTAAGAGCAGAGTAGAATCAATTTAAATGTTTGACAAATAGGACAAGTATAATAATATTTTTTCTAGTAATGGACTAATAAGTTATTTGCATTGTCAAAAATAAGACAATATAAAGTATATGAAAGTAAATAGTAAATACATATTTAGGAAAAAACTAAAAATTTTATGGCTAGAGCTCTCTATATTCTATAGATTTGTTGTCAAGTCTACACTATGAGAACAATTATCATTTAGTATATATATATTTGAAGCTTCTAGAATGTTTGATAAATATTGGCATGTACTTAGATTTGAAGAATATTTTCTTTTTTTTGGGGGGGGAGGGGATTTATACTAGAGAGTTTGCTGCTATGCTCTTTAAGTTTTTCTCCATCATGAGTGTTAATTTAAATTCATTGAGTAGTTAAGTACTTTTTCTTTATATCATAATTTGAAAGTTGCAATAGATTCGCCTATTCAATCTCATTTATTGGCAAGTATTAGTAAAAAAATTTGTCTATTGTGGGAGTAGGGTAAGATACCTTTTATAAGAAAATCTGAAAACTTCGCATTTCACTAATCACTTAACATTTTCTGATGTGTTCAAATTCCTTATAAGCTTTGAGCTGCATATTTGTGAGTTTTTTTGCACAAAATAATTTCAACACTTATGCTAGGTCTTTCACATCATGAATAACTACTTTATGAGCGAAATCATCTGGATCATATTATTGAACTTCCTTATTTCATTTGTGTAGATTATAGACCAATGCATTGGATGTTGGGTGGAGGAACTGGTATTCAATAATAAGGATAATTAAAATTGTTGGTGTAATGAATCATCTATGTTTTTGATCATGCATTAGCATAAGGATTGTCAACATCATATGTATTCAGTTCACAGAAGGATTATTGTAGATGATTCTTGGGATTATCAAGAATCATCATTGTGCACTTTCATTTCCTTATATCATTCTTTATCTTTCATTAATGCTTTACATTTCTCTATTGCTCATCTTGATTCTATGTCAATTCACCGCAATGTTACTAGAAATGTTACTGCCTACTTCCGTTGCTCTTGATGTACATCAAGACTGGATTAATTTTAGTTTAGTGTTCTATGCAATCCTTGTTCAGGACCTGAGGGTCAAGGAAGCAAAACATGGAGACTTTTGCTTTCCTTATATTGTAAACATGGGTGTCTTTCATGTCTTGATGAATGAATTTTTTGATGGCTTTATTATTCAGAAAAATGTAATGAAGTTGTAAATGATCATGATAGTGAAATAGTTAGATCATTGCTAGTGAGGCATTTTCATTAAGCTAGTGAGGCACTTTTACGAGTGGTTTTTCATCCCTATGAGGGTTTTCCACTCATAAAAATATTTGTATTATGGTTTCTTTGTGGATGCATTTATGATCTTGCTATTTCCTTAATTTTCATTACAATATTTGAATTTATGTGTATTGTGTTATCTTTGTGTAAGCCTACATGGCTAGATTATGTAAAGGCACGACCTTGTTTTAATATACTTTGATTCATTGATGTATGTTATTCAATTTGAATTTAGTGATGAAAGTAATTATTTATTCCTCTGCAACTTTTTATAATTAATTTTATTCTATTAATTTATTTTTGAAATTAAGGGATATAATTAGTAAATGAGATTTTCAAACCTTACATAAATGAAACAAGAAAAGCTAAAACTATGATTTGAGTTGCTACAAGATTAATAACTATCAATTTACATATTGAAAAGCATAGATTTTCATAGTTTATTAAATTCTATGCTTTGCAGCAAACAAATAAGGTTTGATATGTTATTTTAATGAGTTAAATTATTGTGTGTATAGGAATCCCAACAATCAAACTCATCAAGTAGTGAGAATGAAGAGGAGCTAGAGGAATATGATGAATTGTTTGTTGCACACAATGGTTCGATTGTCATTCCTGAACCTCAGTAGGAAACCATCCTTGAATTTTAGAAAGTGGGAGACAAGAATAATGAGGAGGGTGTTCAATGTGATAAACAATCGACACCCACAATTAGAATAGTTCCTCATAGAAAGAGGACACAAAGGAAGAGGATGGATAGAAACAAATGAATGAAAGACATATATGCACTTCTTATGTTTGAGAAATTAGTGTCAATATTCAATATTGGTTATGTCATATCCATGGTCTATATTTTTGGTTGCGGAGAAAATCCCATATCATTTTGTAAGATATAGAACATTGGAAATAATTACAATTAATATGGTATTTCTCACTGTTATCTTCAATTGCGAATTTAATTTTTCTTTTTGTAAATTTGTCTGAGAAAGAGAAATAGTAGCTAGTTCTAAGGATTGACTTTCTATTTGATCCTATTTACCTTTTCTAATCTTCCGCCTATTTGGAATCTATTTATTTGGGTTCTCCAACATAGTGTTCATTTTTTCTCTTGGAAAGGTAGATTTATGGTGCATATAACCATGGCTCCCTTCTATTATTGTTTCCCTTCTACAACTTTGTCCATCTAAAATCTTCTTTACTGTTTCCTAAACTTTAGATTTCAAAAGAGGTGGTACAATTGGAAAAGTTGTGCTACTATCTGGTTGGACCTGCTTAAATTCTTTATTTTGTTTAGATGAGGATATTTTTTCAATACATAGATTGAATTTCCATCATGTTTGGAAAAATAAAAAATAAAAATTCTAGCAAATAGAAGGACGCTAAGAATCTGGAAACATTGAATGTTGAAAACCACACTAAAAACATAATTAAAATATATTGTTTATTTTTTTAATGCATTTTTTCATATTGTCTCTAGAGAGACAATAGTTGGGATTAAAGACATATTGTCTCTAAAGAGACAAAAATACTTTTGTTTCATATTGTCTTTACAAAGACACTTTTTTAAGACAATAATTTGAGACACTCACTTAAAAATAATATTTAAGACAATACACAAGTTTTTTTTGTCTTAAGTTAAGATAATTTACTAAAAAATTGTCTAAAACCCCTTCTCTATGTAGTAGTGCCAATTACCTCATCAACCTCTAGGTTGGTTAGATTTTATGTTTTTTGGCTTTATCGTGCATTATTTGTTTGTAATTGTAGTTTAGGGTTTGTTTATTTTGTTTGTAATTAGTTTCTAAATTATATTTGCAAAAAAAAAATCATCAATTAATTTGCTCATTTTATAATTTTTAAATTTTATTAGTTTGTATTTGTTTGTAATTAGGGTTTGTTTGTAATTAGTTTATTCGTTTTATAGTTTTTAAATTGTAATTGTAAACAAAACCATCAAAATAAACAAAAAACCACAAAATCTATACCTAATTTAGTAAAACACTAAATCACACAAACCACAAAACCTAGACTTAGAAACCAAAACCCTAAACCTTAAGTTCCACAAAACTTAGACCTAAAAACTGAAACCCTTAAACGTAAACCCTAAACCACAAAACCCTAAACCCTAAAATTGTTATTTAATTCATCCCATAATTAATTATCAAATCTCTTCTATAAGACATTAATGTGATGTCTTCATCACACATAAATTCTATAATATCTTAGATCAAATTAATGAATCATTTTAATGACCTAGTTTCTCCAACCCATCCTCCTATTACAACCTTGAATTTATACCAATTTTATGGATACTGCCACCTTTCTTGTAATGCTCCTCTACGCTTCACCCTAGTTGTTCATTGTGATTTGGTTTGCCTCTTTTATCATGGTATTGTTCACCATTTCGCTGTGTGTTCTGGTACTTCTTAGTATATTGTGCATTTGATTTAAGTTGGGTAATTAGTACTTGATTAATTATTACATTAAAATAAATGTTTTAATACATTGAGGAATTGATAAAATAAATAATACTAATTCCTTTATTAAGTTTAAATAAGTTAAGAATGTGACTTAATATAGAAATATTAAAATAAATTAAATATTATAAAAGTTGATTTTGGTTCCCAAATAAATGAAAGATTGAATAAATAAATTAAATATTTTAAAAAGTGGATTTATTGGGTACAAGTAAATAAATATATTTTATTGAGGAGTGGTAGTTAAGGATGGAGGGGAAATTTAAATAAAATAATTAAATTAATGAAAGAGCATGTAGTAACATGCATCGTGGGTGGTTAATAAATTGGTTAATTACTAAAAGAAAGGGGGCTTTTTCACAATTTTTGGAAAAATGAATTTGGCTGCTTCCTGTTAATGTTTCTTGTTCTGGGAAGCTTTTTCTATGATTTTGGGTGTTTTGGTTTTGGGATTCCTAATGTGTTGTAGACTTTTAAAGTGGGTTGAAGTTGTGTTGTAGCTGGAAGCTGGGAGTGTAAGCTCTGCACCAAATCTTCTCTTTGGCAAGCAGATGGCAAGCAGAAGAAACCAGGGTAAGGCGTTGATTTCTCCTCTTGATAAATTTATCAAGCCCAAATCCCTTTAGGGCATACCTTGTATTCAAATGTTTGCATTTACTTGAGAATCTCTAAAGCATTTTTCTTCAAACTTAATTGGGTGTAACCTACAATATTTTGAATCCCGTGTGTAAGGGTCTCCTTGAGGCCGTTGGTCTGTCTGTGTAAACGCCTACCCTTTTGTGGTGTGCAACTTTGCACTTGCTAATCACATTTTCTTGAGAGATTCATCAAACCTTTTGTGCATATTATATTGAGCATTCTTTTATGTTTAGCATTCGCTAAATAAACCCTAAGACTGATATCCTGTAAAGGCATTTATGCTTGGTATTCTTCACATACAATATTTGATGGAAACATTTCATGATCCTTCCGATTATAATTCTTTAAGACCTCTTTGCTGATAGTTACTTGAATACTATTATGCTATCTGGGCACATGCGCCTTATAGCTTTTATACCTCTATCAATACTACTCAACAAATCGAACTATTTCAACCTCTTGCCTAGCTCTATAAACGTCGATTGTAATAACTATAACTATATACTATAATCTATCACTTTACCAGTAAGTTGAAGCCTTTACTCTGTATCCATGTCCTCTGTGTCTTCAAGGTCTGGAGGCTCCACCCGCGAAGGACCAATCCACACTCGGTTCAGTGGAGACACTTGCAATAGCCTTAAGGAAATCAATCCCCCAGTGCGTATGGTTTTGCTTGGCATTGTCATCTATGTTTATAGCTAGAATTATGAAGGGGACAAAATGCTTGTAACATTGGTGGTCGTAAAGTACAACCCCACAACTGCCACATCTAGGAATATATATAAACCAACATGGTCGAACCAAATTCTTCATTATAATTTTCACTTTTCCTTTGTCTAGCCCCACATCCAAAAGGATCGCCATTAGATACAACATTTTAATAGCATATAGAACCACTGGGGCCCTTGTCTTCAAAATCTTCTGCAATATTAGCTCCATCATTGTTCCCAAGAACGCCATCTATTGTCACCTGGTTTTGAAGCTGAATATAATGTCTATTGTGTGCTTTGTAATGGTGTTGAGAGTCGTTTGATACGCCATATATTGGAAATTTGCATCGTATTATGAACGTCACTCGTTCCACCAAAAGTGGTGGCCATTTCCTACAATAATTTTGGATTATGAGCATGCAAATTCATTAAATATCCCCCTCCGAACTTGCATGTACATTATACCCTAAATCTAGTGAATCCAAAATAAAATCATAGGTATTCATGATAAATTATTCGTGTGATGCAATAAGGGATTACTGTCTGGGAGGGACGCGCAGCTTTCAGCCACTAAACCAACCGGACTGCCTACACCCAAATCACAAGCAAAGCTTACAATGTTAGTATGCGTTTCATAGTACTTCTTTAACTTGATGATTTCTCAAAGCTCCTTTATAAAATCTTTTGTGCTTAACCTATGACTATCTCTTTTAACTTCTATGAGATGACAAATCAAGGAGGTATTACATCGAATAGACTTGGGTCAATTCTTGTAACCACCTCTGGCTCTTCTCTAAGGAAAAATCAACCATACATCTCTATTGCGCCTGGGCTTAAGTGTCACACACTAAGCTCCGTTGGGGTTACGATGTGTTGGCACTAGCTGTGACCCACTAGCCTGTTTTTGCAGGGAAGTACTGTCTGATGGCTGTGACCCAAGAGCCTGCTGCTAACGGTCTAAGCTATCGAACCCTACTGTCCTTGTTAAGCCATCACCTCCAGGTCCCATCAATGCCTGTTGCTTTCATCAGACCGCAAAGCCTTCTGTCCCTACAAAAAGCGGGAATTTTAAAAAGTAGGAGATTTAAAACAAGCCAGAATTCTAAAAGCGGGAGATTTAAAATGATGGGCGGGAGTTTTAAAATGAACATGCCTTTTGCTTGAGGAGAATAGCCGCGCCCTGAAAGCAGAGCCTCTGATAGTTGAGAAGAATGAACAAAAAGATGAAGATGATAGCACTAGGCAAAGTGGATTACGTCCAAAGGCACGCCATAGAGTCCCGCGATGTGTGGATTGTGAGCACAGATAAACTTGTATCACATAATGGTCAGTACAGTATATTTATTATTTCAAAGTTCAGTTCGTGTATTTTTCTGAAAGCAAATGTTTACTTGTTTTTGTTTTAATATTGCAGCCGAAATTTACAAGCTTTGTCTCTGTTTGATGGTGTGGATTTCAAAAAGCAGCCCAGGAATTGAGGGGCCATATGAGTCCTTGTTCAGGAGATTTTGGCAAAATTGCTTGCATCGGCGCCAAACTTTCAATTTGAATTTGTAAATTCATAATCAAAGTCCGTCGATTTTCAGAGTCACTGGAGATTCTATGCCTGCGATGGTCTCGAAAATATTTCTCGCTTTCGATGAAGTTTCTTCTGAATTGGAACGAACATTCAAGAGATTGATGTTGACAAAGGCTGCTCTCATGGCACTATCCAGTCTGAGCCTCAAAGATCTCAAGTATATCTCCCACGAATCACTCTTTCTTTTCCTAAAATCATCTCATTTCTTTCTGCTAATCCTTACGACACACATCAAAAAGTAATAACTAAAGATTATAAATATATTTGAAATTTTGCGTCTCTGATATCTTAGGAGTTTAAGATATTGAATATTAATGCAAGATGTTTAAGATGTTGAGGTATTTGATATGTGAAGCAAGATTACGCCATGGATGTAGTTATTTTACTCCAATGAATACGTTATGAGTGTTTGTGCTTCAACAAACGCAACCAATACCCTTCCTCTAAAACATGTGATTAAAATTTCAATTTGGAGATCAATCCCTATCAACCTGCTATTTAAGTCTTAGTGTGAAGTCATTTTCAAGGATTTAAAAAGTTATTTATTGAACCTCTGATTTTTAATAAAACTTTTAGTAAAGGTTGAATTTTTGGATGTTTTTGGATTTAATTGTAGATTTTTTTTTTTAATATTAAATATTCAATTTTAAAAAATTGAGTTGAATTTTTAGAAATAATAGAAATATAAATAAATTATTGGTGTTAGGTTTTGAAAAATTTATGACAAAATAATATATCTACATTAATTATGAGTGAGAAATAAGATTGTGAACAAGTTCTAAGACAATTCACTACACCAATTCACTTACGGATGGTTCTAGGAAAATTCACCGCCATGACAAATTCATCACAAGTAAAATTCACCAGCACTAATTCAACCCCATTAAAGATTAATTGCATTAATATTTATCAATATATATTAAAAATGTTAATACCATTAATTTTTTGTGGTAGTGAGTTGGTGGTTAATTGTACTTATCCCATAAAGACTCAAAAAAATATTAGAAAGAAATATTTTGTGATTTTTTTTATGTATAGTTAAATATTATAGACTATTTTATTTAATAAAAAAAGTATGATAAATAATTTTATTTTTGGATAAAAGTAACTTTTATGATATATATATATATATATATATATATATATATATATATATATATATATATATATATATTATTTATGTCTTATTATAAGATTATTAAGAAAAATGTAATGGGTTTCAAAACTTGCAATTTCACATACATAAACACATTGTAATAAAATGGTGATGTTATTTAAAATGTATATGTAGATAAATATAATTATGAGTATCTTATTAGAAATTTGTGTCAGAACATTCTTTATTTTTTAACCTACATGTTATGACATATTCACAATATGCCCTTCACATTGTACACACTACATACTATAAGAAATTTGCATGCTTCAAAATACGATGTGTTTTATAACCTACACTTTGTCATACACAAACACATAATCTTGGTACTGATACAAACTTTAATGTTCAAAATTCTATTTAATATATATTTTCATTTCTTTTCTTCACAATGAATAAATTGCATTTTATTTCTAATAACTCATTAACTTGGTAAAGAAGGTATAACTAACAATTTTACAAATGACTATTACATAAGTGAATCATTTTTTTATAGTTTGTGTTTATCATGCGATGTAATACTACTATTTTTACTTTGTAAAATCAATACCTCATATATTGTGGAATGAAATGAACTTCATAAAAGGTTTTACTAGTTTAATATGTTTGTTTAAAGTTAAAATGATAGCAATGAAAATTTACAAATGTCATAAAATTTTAATTGATAGGGATGGTTAGTATCAAAATCCAAACTTGGTTCTCACTTAGATCTTAAGTTGATTTTTTTTGTGGCATATAAATAAGTTACCATCCACATTAGTCAATTATTTAGTGACTCACTTTTCACTAAGATATTAATTGTTTCTATATCTGTGCCATTTCCCATTTATCCCCACCTTCATGAGAATGCCTTAATGCAATAATATATTGATAAGTGACATATTCCCATCTTTAGTTCATGGCCTAATCCCTATCCATCTTCATTGTAGCTTGTTGCATATATTTCAATGTATTTTTTATCTACTTATCCCTATTTCATTCTTATTAACACTTATTTCCATACATTTATTCCCCACTCCAAGATCGCCATCTTGTTATTGTAGAACATTCCACAGGGCTCAATATTGAACCAAGTTGATCTTGAGGATCATAAGCATAATCCTTAAATCCCACAAGTACAAATTCAAACTCCAATTTTCTTGCCCCTTCTATTGGTTGTTATGAGCCAACCTAACACATGTTCCATGCAAAATGTCAAAACGCCATGATGTTTAAGTACTTATTCAATGTATACTTAAACACATACACACACATGTTAACTAGAGCATGCTCTTCGATTTTAAAGGGCAATAAAGGAGTTAAATTTGTATTGATATCATATAAGCCACTTGCATGTCTGTGAATGTTGTCTTTAATATCTTTCATTGTAGTTAATTTAATTTTCTAGTGGCTTTGACCTAGGAGAATGCATTCATCAATCGAGTTGAAAAAATCCTAAACAATGTCTCTAGACACCACTTTAACATAGATATCTAGAGGAAAAAGAGAACATCTTTTCAAATACACATTATATTAGATCAATCTCACATAACTCAAATTGATCTTGCATGATATATCAAGTTCATGATAGTTAAAATTGACCCAAGAGATTCTTATACCACTATAGACTCTCAAACATTCATTGAATCAAAATAGATAAATTCATAATAATGATAAATTGATTCAAAAAAACATTACAATCTTCATTTTTCATCATCAATTCTAAAACTCAATACACCTAACCCACTCATCGAATTTTTATAAATGATTACAATTATCAATTTGAATTTAATTATCAAAATTAACTATATTTATTTCATTAACCTAATTCAAACTTATATTTTCTTTCACACTATTATTCCTTGCAACTTTATTAAAGACTACATATGGCCTAATAGTCAGATGCTTGACCACTTACCCCTCAATTGTCCTTATCCCAAGGTTACTCTTGTGCAAATAATTAAATATCAAATGAAATAAAAGAGGCCATGTGGCATTTCCTTCCTTGGTACTTTGGTTTGGTTGGAAGTCTTTAAGGCTAACATCTCCAATCAGTGTTGTAATTCACATGCATCCACTTCCTCAACTTTGCCCCACATACCTTAATCATATAGTCCAAATCTTTGATATATGTGGAGGATATTTTCCATGGTCTATGACCAATTTTCCCCCTCTATTTTTCTTAGTTTCCCAATTTGAAAAATTTAGATTACAAATTGAAATTTTGACTTAAGGAACAACGAATGGACATATTCAATCTTAAAGTACGAGCTCTTACTATTTTACCATTCATTGTAATTTAATTCTCCTTGTTTGTAATTCAACAACTTGTTTTGTTGGATATACATATGAATAGCTTCATTGTGGCTTATACTTGAACTTTCAAGTATGTGGATTGCAAGTTTCATAACACTCAGTGTTTTTCAACCTGCAATTTTACAAAACAGTATGAATGCAATGAAAAACCTTTTGTTATTTACACAATAGGAATACATAATAAAATTCAACTTCAAAATTTATAACAACTCTTAGATTAAAAATTATGTTTCAACTCCTTCATATGATTGAAAAATAAATGCACAAAATAATTGCATAAAACTATGGAGATCTTGGGGAGGAGTTGTAGGTGGGGGATACATAAAGCTAACAAAATTGAGTTGATGTGGTACATGACCTTGCATACCCTAGCTATCCATTCACTTGACAAAGGTATTAGCTTTGCTAATGGGCCCACACTAGGAGTCACTCCAATTTGAATAATTTTAGGGTTTTTGTTGTGTATTTTGTGATCATCATGGGGTGATACCACAATACTAGTTTACAATTTTTGGCCAAACTGGACACTGAATTGATTTTTTCTAACTGAATCTTCACTTTCAAACACCTATAGCGGCTAAACCATGAGGAATTTGAAGAAGATGCAAACTAGTGATTTCTAACATTTTGTCTATAGATTCTAAATATATTTTTTTCAAAAATTTTTGGAATTAGATTGCACTTCTTTTTCCATCTCCTTCGAAAACTAGTTTTTTTAGTAAACACCATTTTTAAGGAGTGATTCTCACCGTATAATAGATAACTTCTTTTCCATGAAGGATAAAATTCTTTTTTTTTTGAATTTAGATTTGTAACTACGATATCTAGTGCTTCCAATTGGTTTTATAGTGTTTTATTGAATATTGTTTCCTTAATAAAGTTTTGAAGTCAAACCAATTACAATTCGGACATAGGCGGACTGTATAACACACAACACCTTTTGTATGTATTGAAATTCAATTTTTTTTTTTATTGGATCAAGGACTTCAATATCTAGTGCACTCATATGTTTCAATTTTTTTTTCATAATCTTCTATTTTTCCACATGTGCAGAACATAGAGCTTGATTTTCGGTGAAAAACCTACATTCACAAGAAATAAAAAATAAAGATAATAATCAAATTAAATTTAATTAAAATTATACTTTTTTGGGAGCTTATAATAAGGACTACATAGTTGCAAAAAATAAATTTTAAATGAATTTATTTGATCCCTCAAAAGGTAAATCAAAAGTGGTTTTTTATCAACATTTTGATAAGTGTAAAGGAGACTTCGTTATAGGTATGGTTTAAAACTAGCGGGGTTCTATCCAAGGGGCTTGGTATAAGGTGGTTTAATCAAACCCTCTTCAATTGGAATCCTTTAAATGGAACTTTTCAAGGCTTAAATCATTATATTTTCTAAAAATATGTGATTTCAGCAAAAATCAGGATCTCCTAGAAAGTGTAAACCACTATTGTGGCAACACCCCATGTTAGATTAGAACCTCCCCACTTAAAGAAAAATAGGGAATTCATCCTTTGAGCCATATATTTTTTAATATTTTATATTTTTTTAATGTAACTATTCAAAAAAATTGAAATATAGACATTCAAATATTCCAAAAATAAAAGGTATTGTCTTTGCTTTCTTAAATTAAGTCAAGGTGTCCCTCATCTCAAAGATAGGTTTTACTTTCCTACAAAATCATCCCCTAACATCCATATCTACTAGTTAGTCTAGTCTCCTTTTTAGGATCATACATTCATTTAACCCATTTTGACATAGGCCTAGCTAACATTTACCATATCCTCCCTTATGGTTTATCAACCAACCTAGACATTCATTTCCATAGTGTTAATATCATTTTGTAAGTGATTATCCTAGGTTACATAATCACTTATACCATCACAAAATCCATGTACACATCCATTACCCATTAAGATTAAGGTGTCCATCATCTCCAAGATAGGTTTTACTTCCTGCATGATCATCCCCTAACATACATATCTACTAGTTAATCTAGTCTCCTTTTTACGATCATTCATACATTTAACCCATTTTGACATAGGTGTAGGTCACATCTAACATATCCTCCCTTAGGATTTATCCACCAACCTAGACATCCATTTTCATCCATAGTATTAATATCCTTTTTTCATACCATAACTTGATCACATCATCATAGACATCCATATCCTAGGTTTGATCACCATCCATTTTATTTCCATATGCAAGGATGTTGAAATTTGAATTAAAAGGGGGTTAAGATAAAGTAGCAACCACTCTACTTCAAATCTAAATGAAAATCCTTATTATGGGAATTTCTTGTCTTCATCACAAAGGATATAATTTCCAAGGGCCATGAAATCAAAATTTTCATGTGAGTCCCACTTTAATCATTTAAACATCTAAGTATATCTATCTAATCTAAATATTGAATAAAATTTACTCCATGTTTTATGAGTCCATATTTGGATTTCTCTTCTTTTATGATTTGTTGGTTATTTTTTTAGAACCAAACTTAATCTCACCATTTACCTATGAATTTGTTAGAATTCAATGATAAGTAAAGGAAAGGATTGGCCAACGAATAGGTACTAGCTTGCTATGCTAGACTTCTACTCTTCAGGCTCTGTGAAACCCAGGAGGGTGATCCTAATAATGTTCACATAATATTCTCTTGTCATTTTATCATGAACATTAGAACAAATAGATATATTCCTATCAACTGCAAATAGATAGAATCCCTCAAGGATTTGCCTGGCCCTTAAGTAAATTGCTACCTAAATCAAGGAATAGGTGATACTTCTTATTGATATGTGGTGATTGAAGGTGTCTAAATGATTTTCATTCTCAATTTGGGCTCTTAGTCAGGTGCATGGCTAACTCATGTACATTTAGGATAACCAAACAAATAGACCAGTGCCTTGTCTTTGGGTAATGGAGTCACATTTGTAATGACCTGTACTACCTTAGCAATTTGACTTAGTAATTCGTAGGATATTGACATATTGCATTACAATACTCAACTCATTGTGTTGAAAACAAAACTACTTAGCAATCCTAGAATTTTCCCTCACAAACCAATGATCTCATTTAAGCATTTA
Organism: Sequoia sempervirens; assembly: GCA_007258455.2. Lineage (NCBI taxonomy): Eukaryota > Viridiplantae > Streptophyta > Pinopsida > Cupressales > Cupressaceae > Sequoia > Sequoia sempervirens. The sequence continues at coordinate 46,075 of VDFB02258215.1, read as the reverse complement.
ATCAATTCCTTGAATTGAAGCAAAAAAAAATCACTCATTCAATTAAAAAAATTGAAGACAAACAAAAAGATCCTAAATCATTTCATTTATAATCTGGAAGAGAAAATAAATAGGACAGAATGTGTTTCCAAACTTTCATTTTCATTTATATACTAATGCTATTGTAAAACTTACTAATTTCATTACAAACTAGTTTATACTCTAGACTTCATACAAATCTACTCATCTGTGCATGAATTTACAAATTACTCTTACATGAGCTCAATTTGCCAACCTAGACTGCTTGAGACCCAAAATTTGAACCCCTATAACTAGCCCTGAAATCCCATTTATATCAACATGGGAGCAACAACCATCAAGCCAAATTACCATTTCAATCACATTTACATTTGACACCTAATTTCATTTCAATTTTAGAAACTCCCCCAAACGGTTATATTTGCATATGGAAAAGTGGGGGGAAAGCAAAAGACAAAACCCATATAGTCCATTGAAGAATATTAGCTAACCTTTCCAAAGGCATCATTCGTCGTTGCAACAACACCAAAATATCTCATCCACGTAGATCAAAGAAGACTCTCCACGTCAGCACCCAAGACAAAAACTTACATGTTCGCTGAAGAAAATGAGCCCACCATTGTGGCAACAATGTCATCAAAAAGAAAAACAGAACCAGGGTGCTACTCTAATTCTTCAAAAACCCTTAGTTTAGATAGTTGAAACACAAACCCAAGGGCATTGATAGTGGACAAAATCCATAGTTCAGATACTTGAAATCAACCAAATTTTATAGAATTTAGAAATGGAACCAAAATTTTTTAGGGGTTCCATCATGATCATAGTATGATTTGGTTCAAAGTACATAATCATCTCATGGTAATATGTTCCTTTAAAATAGGCTTGGTTAGGAATTTTAACTTGGACCCATACCCAATCCTTAGAATAAGATGTGTTAAATTCAAAGAGAGGTGGCCACCTAATTTTATGGTGAACTCTCTAGATAAGCAAAAAATAAATTTTGGTGGAATATCAAATAACACTAAATCTTGTGGGACTATTATATTTGAACAAGAATATAAAATAAGGAGAAGATATTTTGTGATACCAATTGTTTATCTCATTTTCTCATCTCACTATATGATATTTGTTTTTGTATAGGCTCATATGCGAGTTCTAATGTATCAAAACATTTCTTAGACATGAAAATAGTACTAGCACTGAAATATATCATAACATTATGAATATTTTTTCAATAATGAGTGTTAAATAAAAAGGCATTGGCTTTAATTTACTAATCTTATTATTCACATTATCAAATATGGTTGGTATATTAGTTGCCATCTTTTATTGATTTGTACTATTTTTAGTTTGAGAGGCCCTCTTAGTCAAATCCTATTATCCTTTTAGAGCTTCTTCGAGTAGCTTTCTCTACTCAAGAATGGACAACACTTCCTATAACAAGACATTGGTAGTTATTTTTTTAGCTAGTCAGTTATGTTGAGTGGATCTAGAACTTGGATCTTCTTGGACTAACTTGGATTAGCTCAAAATTTTAGCCTTTCACTAGTGACATTAGTAGGAATAACAGGCTACTCTTTCATGATATAAGGTTGATGACTCATTCTTGTAGTTTTTAGTCTTTGATAAGCCTTGTTTAGGAAACTCGTGACTAAGCAAATTATAGGTAATAGTTTCACTTTAGGACCATGATTCTCCAATGTTCTCTTATTTTCTCTTATGAATTAGTCAAACTACACTTTGGGTTGTTTTGATATAATATTGAATCATTAGCAAAAATTACTCCCTCTTCAATCTAGGAAAATAGTGCATTTTGTAAGGCTATTTCTTCTTCTTATTAGAAGTACTAGGATAGGTTGAAGGGTAGTAGGCTTCAAATTTTAGATTAACTTATAAAAAAAAATAAAAAAATTGAACATTAGAACATTGAATCTATTGAAGCACTCAAAAAGTGTAAAACAAGAGAATACAAAATAAGGTATGCACTTTTTTTTCTAAAAAATAAAATTCTAGTCATTTGTCACATCATATCAATTAATCAAATCAATGTCATTCCCAAACTCCAAAATACACATTATTTTTCTTTAACTCTTGATTTTCCAATTATTTAAATTATTTAATAATTATTTAATCTTTTAATATCTGATATAGAGATATTTACATTTGCATTCACTCTCTTTCATTAAAAGACCTAGACAAGAAAAAATAGACTAAGACAAATTTTTCTACTTACAAAAAAATATCCAAGATCCTTTGAAATGAATGACAAAAATGTTGAGATGAAAGATACCTATTGTTGGTATTAATATGTTTGAATATTTTTAATTCCTAAATTATTCCTTTGCTTAAGCCCATCTTACACTCTTCTTTTAGAAAATTTTGGAACTTGGAGATTTTACATTATAATTAATCTCAAACATACAAAAGAAAATTTACCAAATGTATAGAGAGATAGAAAGGAAGGAGAAGAAATCTGCATATTCTAATAGATTGATGTTATTAACATTGTAATGGTAAAAATTACATATATTGCACTTCACCCTCACTTTGGGTACTCTAACTTCATTCTTTTTTATATAATAAAAACTAATAAGTGGCATATTTTTTTTTAAACATAGCACATAAACCAAACCTTACTTGATTCCATCTACACTCATTTTTATTAATTGATTTCAATCCTCAAGTTATACATTTCTCATCAAGGTTCATATATCCAATTTTTTGAGTGAATGAGATCAATTTGGTTTTATGGAAATGAATTTAGAACTTCTAAAGTTTAAATTTAAATTTGGGTTGACCCAAACCTTCCTTCTAATCATTGTGTTAACTCCAAGTGTGAAATGTTTCATTGAACATTTTAGCAATTATATTTAAGCACCAACTCTAATTCATTTCAAATCATCTTATATGAGCAACTAGAATCAACATTATACCATCATACTATGTCACCTACTTGCACCAACATCTAGGACATTCTCTGCATAATTAATCTTTTTCAATCGTATCAAAAGTAATTAAATTCAATTTTGTAGGAGTTTGTCGAAAGGAGAATTGATCCTTATCTAGCAAACTTCAAATTTGTAGGCTTGAATCAAATCTCTATACATATCACTTTTGCTTGTATCACTTTCCCATAGTAGAAATGATTCAATATAACATACAATCAAATTCCTAACTCTAAATCATTCATCTTACTTTTAATCTTTCTATGCATTAATAAATCAAATACAAAAATATTAAATTATATTTTCCAATCAAATTTCTAACTCTAAATCATTCATCTTACTTTTAATCTTTCTATGTATTAATAAATCAAATACAAAAATATTAAATTACATTTGCATTGATTAAATTTCATCTAATACTTTTTATTTATTTACTTTCTACATTCATTTTAATAAATTATTCTAAATAATTACATGTTCCAAATTTAAAATTTTAAAATAAATATTTATCTTAAGATTATATATGCTAATTTTTTTTGTTTTTATGTCACAAGTTTAAATTTTGAAAAAAACTAATCTTTAAGATTCCATGCTAAATTTATGAGAAGAAAAATTATTCCAAATATTTACATGTTCCAAATATTAAATCTTAAAATAATTATTCATCATAAGATTGTATATTAGAGAGATTTTATTCTGTTCAATAATATTATATTTATTATAAACCGGTTATTGAAAAAGACAACAATTTCAGGGTGATTTGAATGGACCCTGGTATCATTCTCACTGCTTTTTCCAAACATACAAATGATCTTGATAATTGCAAACAAATCTAATCAAACACAAAGCTTGAATTTGTTGGTAAAGTAGATCATCTGTGGGGAACTCACTCAAAAGAGTTATAAACAGAGCTATAAATTACTCCTAGCAAAAAAAGATATTAGACAGATGGGTAAGCATAAGAATTTGGTAACATGACAAAAGAATCACATACAGGCAGATAAAAGATTGTTTCGAGTTTCGTAGAGATTGGATTGATGGGTATTCATAAAAATATGTAGCAGTGGGATTGTGAACATTGTAGCTTCTGCCAATCTGGCCTTGACTTCTAGTCAAAACGTTGAGTTGGTCCATCTTGATCATCAACACAACAAAGTTGTTGAAGAACAAACGCTGGTGTGACATTTGCTTTCAGAAAAATACATGAACTGAACTTTGAAATAATAAATATATTGTATTGACCATTATGTGATACAAGTTTATCTTTGCTCACAATCCACATATCGCAAGACTCTATGGCGTGTCCTTGGACGTAATCCACTTTTCCTGGTGCTATCATCTTCATCTTTCTGTTCATTCTTCTCAACTACAAGAGGCTCTGATTTCAGGGCGCGACTATTCTCCTTAAGAAAAAGGCATGTTCATTTTAAAACTCCTGCCCATCATTTTAAATCTCCCGCTTTTAGAATTCCTGCTTGTTTTAAATCTCCCACTTTTTAAAATTCCCACTTTTTTGTAGGGACAAAAGGCTTTGCTGACTGATGATAGCAAGAGGCATTGATGGGACCTGGAGGTTAATAAGGACAACAGGGTTTGATAGCTTAGACCATTAGCAACAGGCTCGTGGGTCACAGCCATCAGACAGTACTCCCCTACAAAAGCAGGCTAGTGGGTCACAACCGGTGCCAACACATCGTAACCCCAACAGAAAATGGAAAGGGAAAAAAACCATTGACTGGTTAGAGCTTAGTGTGTGACACTTAAGCCTAACCCTCTCTTGCCATGTCTATGTTTCAAATCTCTCATTTGACCATTCTCTAGAATTCTTTCGATTCTTAGAATCTAGGAATGTGCATGCAATTGAAAATTATATTACATAAACTGAGTTCTTAAAAACAACATAGAATCCTAGATATAGCTCAGTTACCTCTGCACTATTTATCTATCCCTCATCTTAAGCTATCTGAGTTTGATTTGGAAAATAAATAATAGGAGATTAAAGATGCCATGTTTGATGTTTTTTTTCCTCTCATCAAATCCATGACATGTCCTATAGGATTGATCATATACTGGTCTGAGTATAGTGAATTAACATACTCGAGTATCTTGAAACGGGTCATGATAGAATACAAAGTAATTATCAAGAATACAAAAAATAGTAGTGTGGGGCATAGGATAGCCTTTATGGAAGAGTTACTAAGCAACAATAGGAAAACATGAATACTATAATGGTAATCTTATGACGAATATAGAGGAAAGAGAACCACTCTCCTAAGGAATAGAATAATTTTGTCTCAAGGTTAATTTTTTAGGTAGTAAAGTGAATAGAAGACTAAATACGTATGATATATTGATTCCTATATAAGAAATAATGGTTTACTTATATTAGATAAAATGTTGATTTCTTTTAAATAGTTGAATTGTAGTTTCATTCTGAATTTAGTTAATTAGAATAATGTGTTTGATTATTATAAACCTATTATGCATTCATTCATTGATTATACTTGTAATTAGAGGTCAAGTTAATGTATTTTCTGAGATGGGAAAATAATGATTTTCATGGATGTAAATGTGAGTTGCTTATCTTGATCTTATGTTTAATTTTGGGCTTTGGAGTGATTTTAGTCATCGTCTTATTTTGGGAGTCCTTGATGTTAAATAGAATTGGAAGTCTTCTAGAGGCTTGGGAGTTTTGTTATTGGATGAATTGTTGTGCTGGATCCTCAAAGTGAGTAATTTTGTGCTTGTGATAATTGGATGAGGATCTTAGCCATGCATCTCTTACTTTATATTGATGTTGTATTTAGAGAGAGAGATGGTCCATGCCTTGCTCGGGATGTGTACTTTTTTGGTTTTCATTTTATGTGCATTGTGGCTTGCCCTATTGATTCTATTAGGTCTCCTAGCTGCCGATAAGGTGGAGTGGCTCTCAAAGGGGGCCGACACAAAAAGTGGCACTAGGGTAACCCATTTGGGAGTTTCGTAATCCAATGATAACTTAAAATGAATTAGGGGGTTGGGTAGTTCAAACATTAATCCAAATAAGCGAATGCCTCACCCATGCCTATAGTTCTCATTTAGGCTAAGGATAGGTTGAGAAGGCCTGGTTGGCAAGACCAACTTACTTTTCCTCACGAAAGGAAGATTGGTTCCGCATTTATCACCCTATGGGGCCGACACCTAGTGATAGGCTATTAGGACAACCATAGATGGGGGTCGGTGTCTAGATTGTCAGGATAACCGAAGGATGGGGGACAATGTCTAGGACTATTAGGATAACCCATGTCAGGACCATGCAATGATACTCTTCCCTTTACAGACTAGTATTCCCTTGTTTGTTCTCTCCTCTTGATGTCTGATGTCCTCTGGAAGCAATTTATCATCTTATGAGTTGTTAAGTTGTTATTGTGCCAGTTGTCCTTTTGTTTAGCCTTGGTTGTCTATCTATGGATGTCTTGTTGTTTTTGTTGTGGGACCAGGTGTTATCTCCTAGCATGGGGGGTGGACCTTTAATGGGTTCCACATGGTCAGGTAAAATGTGCCTTGTATTCCATTAGGTTTCCCTTACTGTTGATCATTTGTGTGGTGGATATTCTTGGAGTTGTAGTCTTCTACACTTGTTCTAGTATGAGTGATCTATCTCTCATGTACTTGTAATGCACTATAATTTAGTGTATCATGTATTGTACTTTGATGTATCATCTCCCCAATTGCTTTTAGAAAAGCATTGACATAATGATGTAATATTGCAATTCATTGTTGGACTCTCTCTTGTAATGGATAATCCTAATGATGTACCTTGTTTATGTTAGTTAATGAAATTGGTTCTGAATGGCATCTTCTGATGACATGTTATGGTTATTTCATATTGGTTGATTATTTAAATGTAATGGATTAAATTAAATTCTTATTGTTAGATTTATCTTGTTTAATGAGATAATAGTGATGATTTACTATATTTTTTAGTTGGTTATGGGACTCTCGTAGCATAGTCATGAAACCTTAGAGGACTTAGGTTAGAATGCAAGTTATTGTAAAATATGTAATCTTGAATATGTTGCACTTTAGAAAAAAAAATTGTTCTAGTTTAGGTGTTTTAGCGTGTTGTCCTCTAGGGTTTCGTGGTAGTGCATTACACATGGTATCAAAGCCTAGGTTCATACATTGGAAAGTTTGGATACATATGATCCCATTACGTTGACCTAGTTGCTTGTACTCTTTAGGTTATGTTTTCCCTTTTTTTCCATCCTCGCTTAGCAACCCGATATTTGTTCTTAGGTGGTGTGTGTGTCCAATGGTGCAGAAAACCAGTGGAAAGGACAAGACCATTGAAGTAGTGTGCAATACACTGATATTCTTTCTATTGGGGATGCATTATGGACTGTGTGTAGCCTTGTTATGTGATTCCCAGTGAAGTGATCTAAATTGTGCTTTCATGCTTTTTAAATGGTGTAAAATCATAGCCTTTTGTTGAATATGTTATGAGATTTTGTGTTGCATAATGAATAAAGTTAAATGTCATGTCTGTTAATGAGGGAAATTTAATGAAAAATGTGTTTTTTGAGTGCATAATTATGTTGTGTTTTGTGAAAGTGTGGTATTTTGATGTAATGAATCAACTTTAATGATTGATATGTAGCGGATGGTCTATGATGTTCATCCGATTATTGAGTGTTGTTTTCATATATATTTTTGTGAAGGGGAAACAATGCCACATCACTCACTTGTGAGTTCTCTATGACACTGTGACTTTCCTCTCATAGTGTGTTTGACTGTATGGCTATGTACATGCTCGACTATGTGGTTTGTTGCAGGTTGTAGGTAATAGGCATTGACTCCACCTAAATTGCTAGGTTTGAGTGTACCTTAGACCCAATGGAAACTATTGAATGGAGGTAGAATTTGGTCCCAAATTTTAGCCATCATCCTCAAAGAGGATGAGTATCTGCATTGATACCCTATTATTTTTTAAGTCCATCCATGTTGTTCGAAGTCCTGATTGTACCCGATCAAGTATTTGTTTGATATTGGTTCACTTGATAGTTGATGTGCTTGTATTTTCGTATGTTTTATTCTAACCTTGTGACTTCTAGGAGTAAGTTATATCTTAGGGGTGATGCAAGGCAAGGTGACATTATACTCCAACCAATAGATTCCAACTTGTCTTGAAGGTCACAAACCCAATCTAGGGTATATTCCTTAAAAATTCACTCACTCACTTGTAGCATAATAGACACACTTATTCAACTATATCTCTCATATAAGGTCTTTTAGGGCCTTATCTCCAACAGTTTCAGAAACCCAACTTGCTGCAATTCTTCATATCAAACCCTTGCCTGGGTTTTTTTTGAACCATCATACCAAATTTTGTCCTTCAATGTTATTTTGGGCCTAATTAGGCCTCTTTTCCAAAGTATTTCTTAGATTCTCTTCACATATAACTTGAAAATCTTCACAAAAACTTCCAACTAGTCACCAAACTTACAATTTCATCATTTTTTTCCACAAAACTCTTCAACTTTTTTTTGTCCTAATCCAAAACCGGAAATTTCATGCTTGACACTCAAACTTGTCAAGCTAGGGAATGTGCTAATTCACCTTCAACAACATCACCCTACCCTACAACCCTAAAAATACTAAAAAACACTAATAGTCCCATTCCACCATTTTATAGATCTATCCTACAGTGGAATGGCCTAAAATTCCATTTCTTTCAGCAAACCCTAGAAAACCCTAAGTAAACAAACAACTTTCAGAAAACTTGCTTAATCTCCTACAATTCTTGATGAAAATCTCTCCAAAAGGAATAAAATAAAATATATTCCTCTACTAAAACTTTCCACACAATTTTCATCTCATTATCAAAACATATGGGTTTGTACATAGTTTTTACAGAAAAAACATAGAATTTCCATACAAAATAGAGAAATATTATTTTATTCCTTCAAAAATTCTTCAAGCCAACCTACCTCTATGATTTTAGAGGCTTTTAAACATGTTCAAGAAACATACCAATGGTGTACAATAAAATTTTGAAGTTGTGACCGTTCATGTTCCAACTACCAACTAAATTGACAAAAATGCATTAAGCAACTTTTGCAAAAATGCAACATTATTAGCAACTTTTGATATCACACACCTAGGACCTCTTAATGACACTATTTACATCATATTTTGGTCACATTGACCTTATTACATCATGAAGTGACTTCATCCTAACCTAGATTCCAAAATGCATTGACAAACCAAAATTTGCAATGGTGCTCCTGCACCATTCAACCAAGGAGGAAAAATTTCATCCTCCTGATGAAATGAGGTCTTTGATAGAAGTGCCATGTTTCTTAGTGTCTTTTTTAGTCATCCACTAGGCATCTTCAATAGGTATATCTTTCCATTTGACTAAATACTCATTATACACTTTCTTTCTTGTTCTTTTAACCTCCCTTGTATCAATGATGCTTTCAAGTTTCAATGGTTGGATAGGAGGTAAATCTTTGACCCATCCATCATCATCAGCATCAATATTACTTGCAAAATTACCTACATTCACAACACCCTTAAATGGATACAAATCAGCAACATTGAAAATAGGAGATATAGCAACTCCTAGAGGCAACTCAATTTCATAGGCATTCTGACCAAATTTATACACTATCCTATAGGGGCCTATCTTTTTCATCATCAATTTCTAAGTGTCTTTACCCTTTGGAAGTCTTTCTTTCCTAAGGTGAGAAAGCACTAAGTCACCAAATTTGTATTGAAAATATTTCCTTTTCAAATCTGCCCTCTCTTTGTATTTCTCTACACTCTTCTTCAAGTTTTCCTTTACTTGATCATAAATTTCTTTCATAGCAATTGCAAAGTCTTCACCTACTGCACTCCTTTTCTCCATGTTTCTCAGATCCCTAATCTCATAAATGCCTCTAGGATTCATCCCATAGACCACTTCGAAAGGAATCTTCCCTATATTTCTATTTATGGAGTCATTGTATGCATACTTTGCTTGAGGAAGAACAACATCCCATGATTCACCATGTTCCTTAGTCAGACATCTTAACAAATTACCAAGAGACCTATTAACAATTTTTTTTTGATCATTTATTTGTGGTTGGTATGATGAACTGAATTACAACTTAGTACCCAACTTTTTCCACAAGGTCCTCCAAAAATGACCCATAAAATTTGAATCTCTATCAAACACAATGCTTAAGGGTAGTCCATGTATCCTCACAATTTCTTTGAAAAAAAATCTAGCAATAAAATTTACATCATTAGTAATTCTACATGCAATAAAATGTGCCATCTTACTAAATCTATCTACAACCACAAAGACACTATCATTCCTCTTTTGTGTTTTTGGAAGACCTAAGACAAAGTCCATACTTATAGACTCCCATGGAAGGTTAGGGACTGGTAAAGGTTGATAAAAACAAACATTTGAACTTGTTCCTTTTTTCCCTTTGATAGATTTCACATCCTTCAACAAAACTTTTAACATCAACATCCATCCTAGGCCAATAGTAAAACCTCTTAACCTATTCCAAAATTTTATCAATTCCAAAGTGACCACTCAAACTCCCACTATGCTTTTCCCTTACTAAATTTTCTCTCATGGAGCACTTAGGTACACACAATTGAGCCCCCTTGAACAACAAACCATTTTGCAATAGATAATCTACATATTCACTATGAAAACTGCCTTGAAACTAATTGAAAATAGAATTTCCTTAAAGTCATCATCATGTTCATACATACCTTTGAGTGAATCAATATCAATGCTTTGAAGTTGTAACTCTTGCACCAACATAGTTCTTCTACTCAGGGCATCAACAACCTTAGTTTCTTGTCCTTTCTTGTGTTTGATTGAAAAGGTATAAGCTTGCAAGTACTCCATCCACTTCATGTGCCTCTAATTCAATTTTTCTTGAGTGTTCAAATAACTTAATGCATGGTTGTCAGTAAATACCACAAACTCCTTTGGCAAGAGATAATGTCTGCATTTCTTGAGAGACTGAACCATAGCATAAAGTTCAAGGTCATATATGGAGTACCTTCCCTTAGAATCATTTAGTTTTTCATTGAAAAAGGCCACTGCTCTTCCTTCCTGGCTCAAAACTTCCCCTATATCATACCTGCTTCCATCACATTCCACAATAAAAACTTTGTCAAAATTAGGAAGTGTAGGGGTTGGAATTTGGGCCACTCTTGACTTCAAGTATTCAAAGCTCTTATCTCCATCTATAGTCCAACAAAACTTATTCATCTTCACTCCTTTGATGGTATCAATCATTGGTTCACATATATGATTAAAGTTCTTGATGAACTTTCTATAGAAGTTGGCTAGTCCATGAAAACTCCTAACCTCTCCAGCTAAAGTAGGTGTTGGCCAACTGAGTATGGCCTCAAATTTTGTAGGATCCATCCTCAAAATCCCCTCCGATATTACAAATCCAAGATAGATTAATTACCTCTTCATAAACTCACACTTTTTGATGTTGGTCATTAACCTTTCCTCATTGATCTTGTTCAAAAATTTATCAAGGTGATCCAAGTGATCTTCTATTGTTTTTCTATACACAAGGATGTCATCTAGATAAACTACCACAAATCTGCCTATGAAGCTCTTCAACACCTTATTCATTAGTCTCATGAATGTGTTAGGAGCATTTGACAGTTCAAATGACATTACTAGCCATTCATATAAGCCTTCATTAGTCTTAAAGGTAGTCTTCCACTCATCACCTTCCCTAATTATTATCTAATGATATCCACTTTTTAAATTTATTTTTGAAAAGTATTTAGCACCAGCCAAGTTATCAATTAGATCTTCCATCCTAGGAATAGGAAAACGGTACCTTATAGTGATCTTATTTATTGCTCTAGAGTCAGTGACAAGTCTCCAATCTCCATCCTTCTTAGGGGCTAGTACTGTTGGTACAACAAAGGGACTTAGGCTTTCTCTGATCAGACCTTTGTCTAGCAACTCTTGGATCTACTTTTTGATCTCCTCATTCTGTTGAAGGGTCATCTTATATGCTGCCTTGTTTGGTAGGCTTGCACTCGGTATCAAATCAATGTGGTGACTTACTTCTTTGATTGGTGGTAATGCATTAGGCAACTCCTTTGTCCCTATATGCTCATACTTATCTAGAAACATTTGCACTTCACCATGAACCTCTATTTGATCTACTGTTGTATCAAAAATAGGATTCCCTACAATGGAAAAACCAACCTCTTCTTTCTCCAAGTCTTTCAAGAACACCTTTTCCTTTACAACCATCACACTGGGACCTTCATGGACTATATTTTCATCCTCTTATAGAGGTTCCAAATTGATTGACACACCATCCTTCTCAATTGTATACCCATTCTTGTAGCCATAATGTTGAGCCTTCTAGTCATATTTCAAAGGCCTACCAAGGAGTAGGTGGCACACATCCATGGGCATAATGTCACAAAGTAGTTTTTCTTTATAATGTCCTATAGAGAACTCTACCCAAGTCTGCTCATTCACAAGCACTTCCCGCCCCTTGTTGAGCCATGAAATCTTATATGGATTAGGGTGAGGTATTCTTTTCATCTTAAGTTTCTCTACCATTTCCAAAGACACAATGTTATTTGTTGAACCAGAGTCAATGATGAATTTACATACCTTTCCTTGGGTCTTACATGCTTTCCTAAATAGATATTTCCTTTGAGGGGGTTCCTTTTTAGTTGGTACCTTGATTAATGTTCTTCTAATCATCAAAGCCTCTCCTACTTTTGGTTTATCATAAAGAGATGATGATCCCACACTTTCTACTTCATATTCTTCATGAACAATTTGTGTTCTTTCTCCACTTTGAGAACTTATACCCTGTTTGTTCGGGCACTTCCAAGCAAGATTTCCATACCGATTATAGTTGTAACACCTTCCATAGAAGGAATTAGTACCCCTTCCTTGTCCACTAAATCTTCCCCTACCTCCTGGTCTTCTACCTATGAAAGTTCCTCTTGTTTCTCCACTAGATTCTTGTGTTGTGCTTTGTTCATTTGGTCCTCTTTGGGAACCTCTTCCACTAGTGTTACCTCTGCCCCTAAAACTCTTTCCTCTACCCCTAGATTACTTTTCCAAACTTCTCTTGATCTTCTCTTCAGCCTTGATGTCTATTTGAAAACAATCCTGCATGATCCTTGGAGTGCAAAGACTGATTCCATCTTGTATTGCAAATCTCAAGCCATTCAAATATCTAGCAACTTTATCCTTCTCATTTTCAATATGGCCTAACCTTATGCTAAGTTTATGAAATTCTTCAATGTATGCAGCCACATCCAACTCTTTTTGCTTCAAATTTGTAGTCTCCTAAACACTTGTATTTCATAATCAACATGTAAGAATTGTCTCTTTACCTTTTCCACCATCTTGTCCCAAGAATTGATCTTGGAATTTCCCATCTTTGTCCTCTCCTCTTGAGTGTAATTCCACCATGTGAGTGATGGTCCCTTCAAATTAGTTTTGGAAAACTTGACCTTCTTATCTTTTGCTATCTCTTTGAACTCAAAATAATTATCTAAGGGATCTACCCATTCAATCACTTCCTCAACGTCTATCTTCCCACCATACATAGGTAGCTCCATCTCGACATCTTGCATCTCACCCTTCACAACTTTGAGCACTTGAAGAAATTTCCTCTCTTCTAGATCCATCTTCCCTTGGGATCCTTCTCAGGTGTTCTCCTCTTCATCCTCTTTCACATCTTTAGAGTCACTCTCCTTTGCAAGATTTTTTTCTCTTTTATCTCTCTTCTCTAGTGCTTCCATCCTAGCTTCCATGGCTTCCTAAGAATCTCTCAGCGCTCTCAATTCCATAGCAACAACAACTGAATTTCCTTTTGGAGGCATCCTCAATACTTTGCCTTAGAACCTTTTCAACTTTCCTTCTTCCAAATCCCAAAACTCCTACAAATGATCTCAGCCTAGGCTCTAATACAACCTGATACAAGGAAAGGTGATATTAGACTCAAACCAATAGATTCCAACTTTTCTTCAAGGTCACAAACCCAATCTAGGGTATATTCCTTCAAAAATTCACTCGCTTGTAGCACAGTAGACACACTTATTCAACTATATCTGTCACAAAAAGTCTTTTAGGGACTTGTCTCCAACAATTTTAGAGCCCCAATTTGCTACAATTCTTCATGTCAAAGCCTTTCCTAGGGTTGTTTTGAAGCATCATATCAAATTATATCCTTCAATGCTCTTTTTGGGCCTAATTGGGCCTCTTTCCAAAGGACGTCTTAGATTATCTTCACACCCAACTTGAAACTCTTCACAAAAACTTCCAATTAGTCACAAAACTTACAATTTCATCATTTGTTTTCACATAAATCTTCGACTATTTGTTGTCCTACTCCAAAACTAGAAATTTCATGCTTGACACTCAAACTTGTCAAGCTAGGGAACATGCTAATCCACCTTCAAAAACATCACCCAACCCTACAACCCTAAAAATACTAAAAAAAACTCCTAATAGGCCCATTCCATTAGTTTACAAATCTATCCTATGGTGAAATGGCCTAAAATTCCATTTCTTTTAGCAAACCGTAGAAAACCCTAAGTAAACCAAAAAAATTCAGAGAACTGGCGTAATCTCCTACAATTCTTGATGAAACTCTCTCCAAAAGGAATAAAATGAAATCTATTCCTCTACTACAAATTTCCATGCAGGTTTCATTTCATTATTAGAATGTACGGGGCCATACAGAGTTAATTTTTACATAAAAACATAGAATTTCCACACAAAATAGAGCAATATTGTTTTATTCCTTCAAAACTTATTCAAGCCAACTTTCTTTGATGATTTGAGAGGATTTTAAACATGTTCAAGCAACATACCAATGGTCTACAATATAATTTTGAAGTTGTGACCATTCATGTTCCAACTACCAACTAAATTGACAAAATTGCATTAAGCAACTTTTGCAAAAATGCAACATTATTAGCAACTTTTGACATCACACACCAAGGACCTCCTAATGACACTATTTACAACATATTTTGGTCACATTGACCTTATTACATAATGAAGTGACTTCATCCTAACCTAGACACCAAAATGCATTGACAAACCAAAATTTGCAAAGGTGCTCCTACACCAGGGGGAGGATGTAGTGCCCCTCCTCATTTCACCCTGGTTGTTCATTGTGATTTGGTTCGCCTCTTTTATCATGGTATTGTCCATCATTTCACT
Organism: Sequoia sempervirens; assembly: GCA_007258455.2. Classification (NCBI taxonomy): domain Eukaryota; kingdom Viridiplantae; phylum Streptophyta; class Pinopsida; order Cupressales; family Cupressaceae; genus Sequoia; species Sequoia sempervirens. Next base: position 30,883 of record VDFB02258215.1, on the reverse strand, counting down.
GTGTCATTTAGTATTGCTTAGTATTTTGTGCATTTGACTTAAGCTGGGTAATTAGTACTTGATTAATTATTACAATAAAATAAATGTTTTAATACATTGAGGCATTGATTAAAAAAATAATACTAATGCCTTTATTAAGTTTAAATAAGTTAAGAGTGTGACTTAAAATAGAAATATTAAAATAAATTAAATATTATAAAATTTGATTTTGGTGTGCAAATAAATGAAATATTACATAAATAAATTAAATATTCTTAAAAGTGGATTTATTGGGTACAAGTAAATAAAGATATTTTATTGAGGAGTGGTAGTTAAGGATGGAGGGGAAATTTAAATAAAATAATTAAAGTAATGAAAGAGCATGCAGTAACGTGCATTGTGGGTGGTTAATAAATTGGTTAATTGCTAAATGAAAGGGGGCTTTTCACAATTTCTAGAAAAATGATTCTAGTTGGTTCCCATGAATGTTTCTTGTTCTTGGAAGCTTTTTCTTTGATTTTGGGATTTTTGTTGTGTTGTTGAGTTTTAAAGAGGGTTGAAGCTATGTTTTAGCTGGAAACTAGGAGTGTAAGATTTGCACCAAATCTTCTCTCTGGCAAGCGGAAGAAACCAAGGTAAGGTGTTGATTTCTCCTTTTGATAAATTTATCAAGCCCTAAATCCTTTCAAGGCCTACCTTGTATTCAGTTATTTTCATTTACTTGAGAATCTCTAAAGCATTTTTCTTCAAATTTAATTGGGTGCAACCTATAATCTTTGGAATCCTGTTTGTAAGGGTCTCCTTGAGGCCGTCGGTCTATCTGTGTAAACACCTACCCTTTTATGGCGTGAAAATTTACACTTACTAATCACATTCACTTGAGAGATTCATCAAACCATCTTGTGCATATTATATTGAGCATTCTTTTATGTTTAGCATTCGATAAATAAACCCTATGATTGATATCCCGTAAAGGCATTTATTCTTGGTATTTTTTAAATACAATATTTGATGGAAACATTTCATGATCCTTTCGATTATGATTCTTTGAGACCTCTTTCTCAATAGTTACTTGAATACTATTATGCCATCTGGGCACTTGCACCTTATAGATTTTATACCTCTATCTGAAGGAACAGGGGAGCAGTAGAAAACAAAGAGAACAGTCTGAAAATAAAACAGACTTGTAATTTTATATATATTAATTAACAAAGCATTACATATATTCATGAGCTGCTACTCTACATACAACCATTACTTTTTATCAGTTGTTTTCAACCTCTTACTGCTCTGCAGAGCCAAAACCATTCTATGATTGTCTAATCTTAACTTGTTACATATTCCTCACTTTTAGAGGTCTTTTGAACAATCTAGAATTCAACATACATGCATAGGAAAATTAGACTAAGAAACATCTAGAACATCAATATAAAATTATATTCCAAAACTACCCATAAAGCGTGGGAAATGAGTTGATGTGATGCTAGATAGGCTGGAGGAGTTTGATCGTATCCTTTTAAAATCTGCTTTCAATGCTCATCTTTAATGTTGAGGGATATGCCTACAAACTGGAGGATACAGAGGATATCATTTAATAGGAAGACATGGAGTAGTTGAGATTATTTTTCCAACACTCCCTCTTAATTTCAACTACGAATTCTGATTTCTTAGTTTCTCTTGCTGACTTTGCATACAAGTGGTTTTAGCTAACCACAAACCTCGCATACAGATGGTTTCAGATTACCACAAAGTAACATATTGAGACTAACATATGAGTGGTTTTAGATTACCACAAACTAACATATGAAACTAACATATGAGTGGTTTTAGATTACCACAAACTGACATATGGAGAAACCAATGCACACACTTTCTGATCATTTCCATAACTTCAGACAACTATTATCCTCCTCAAATATTTTCATCTCCTTTTTGAACACTTCTTGCTTTGCTTTCTTGTGCAATCTTGTGATCTTTCAAATTTTTGAACAACTATTACCACAATTTTTTTTTAATTCTCTTTCAACTTAGACAACCATGCATACAAACTCCTCAAACTTTTTATGATCTTTCATTTTATAACTGTTGTTCACCTCAATGATTTCTTCTTTAACTGCTGCTGCAATTTTGACTCTCTTTCAGGCATTCTTCTACCCTGTCAATTTGACATTTTACTCAGCTCTTGCTCTCTATTTTTCCATCATTTCTCTTTCTTTCATTTTACTTTCTTTCATTCTTTCATTCAAAATTCTTCTCTTTTCTTTGTTGTTGCAGTAGCTTCTATTATGCCCAAAATAATTTCATTTTTATTCCTCTTATTGCTTCATCTCTGCCCAAATTTTAGTTCTTCTTCTCATCTGAATTTCTTCTTATGATGAAAAACTTTAACAGTTGTGGTTGTATCAAACTTTTGACTGTTTTTTTTTTCTTCTCTTCATGGTGGCACCCTTTGGTAATTTTTCTAACTTTACTTTTTCAGAAAACTATGATCTCTTTGTTTTCAAGTCTTCAAAACATCAAGCTGGAACTTCCAACATCTTTACAAATTGTAAATGTATTGCTAGAAAACATTTTCTTTTTACTCAAAACATTTTTCATCCCTTTTGAACATTCGTACCTTTCATAATTTTTATTGATCTTCACATATGAACATTTGTACAATCTTTTTAACATACCTGTAAGCTTTTCCCAACTAGAACCATAACACCATCCACAATTCATTTTTATACAATCTGTCATAGATTCATTATTCCATTATTTTTTCCAACACATCTTTTCATAATGATTTCTTAAACCACAAATTTTACATGGATGCAAATCCCAACACATCTCTTTAGTGTGACCTTCTCTATTACATTGAGAACATTGAATTTCTTTCTTTCTTTGCACTGATTTGTTTAAACATATATCATGATGAACATTATTTTCATTTTCTTCACATTTGCCATATCCAAGGCCTTCATATTTTGGCCTCATAATTGGTTGAATGGGCTCTCTCATTCCTTGCCCATATTTTCCCAAACCTTGTCCTTTAAAACCCATTTTCTTCATAATTTTTAGGCTAACATTATCATCAAAACGGCCAACAACATTTTGAGATTCATTAATATATTCATCTTGACTCTTTTTATTTGGAATATCTTCAACAAAATCAATTAATTGATCAAAGGAATAACATACATCATCTTCTTTCTTGCATTCTTCATTAGTTTTAGCAAAATTACACATACCCAATGACTAATCAGAAAAAACACAAATCTTCAGTGCCACATGATACGTCACATATAGATGGCTTTAACTTCAAACATTCATTCTCTTGTTTTAGTTTTGATATTTCCTTCTTCTGTAAACTGTTTTCTTCTTCTACCCTTTTTAAAATTTCTTCTAAATCTTCATTTTTCTTCTTCACATCATCACACAATTTTACTTTTTCTTCTAACTCTTCATTCCTCTTTTTGACTTTATTCAATTCTTTTTCAAGATCATAATTTTCATCTAAAAGATTACACTTTTCCATTTGTTTCTCTTTTAAAAGTATTATCATTTCTGAACATTTTTTCTTATATTCCTTCAATTCTTCTACTAATTCATTTGTTTTTTCTTTCTTTACTCTATCAGCTTTCCCCATTGAAATAAATGATTCAAACTGACTTACCTTTGCACTTGATTTCACAGCAATGCTATGACTTTCTTCGGCAACTTTGCATACCTCCTCTCTTGGATATCTTCACTATCAAATTCTTCAGAACTGCCCTCTGATTTACTTTCAATCTACCTTCACAGGTCTCTTTTACTTTCTGGCTCCCCCTTAATAGTTTCAGAAAAACTCTTTGCAACCTCTCTGTTTTCTCTAATCAATGGCCTTTTCTAAGGCATCTCAACCTTCTGGATCTTCTTATCAGCTTGGTGGCTACCTTGCCTTCGATGACTTGTCTTCTAAAAGTGCTTTTCCTCGCACAAAGGAGTTTACATGCTTGGAAGCTTCAACGCTGAACATGAATTCCTCTTCTTTGGCAATTTGTTTTCTTTTCACAGACCTTTGGTGACTTCTTTCAACAAAATCCTATATCCTGAGCACCGAACTTGACAACAGCAGAGATATCTTTAGACCCTCGTCTGGCAGCCTCATACAATACTAGTGAAAAAAAGCACACGAACCCTATCTTGGGTGATTTCCACTTAGCTACTTCTGGGTACTTTCTTCAGATCTGCATAGATTCCATGAAGCTCTTCACTTTTTTTTCTTCAACTTTGGTGATTCCATCCAACGATTTACTAATCTCTTTTTCTCTATCAGCCGCGGTTATTTCTCCTTGGCGTCCTCTTCAACAACGATTAAATCTCCTCTTCAGGCGGCGCACAAGCATCCTCTATGTCTTCAGGTTAATGCAACTTCTATAGCATTATTACGAAGCGATCTCTCCTTCATATGACAGGCTTTGATACCCTAGTCTTCTCTTTTCATTAGCCCTATTTTTTATTGACCAGCATGGGCTTAAATAATAGAACTGTGATTTGCAAACTCCTTTGTAGGGATCTGCCTTCAGACATCTGATCCAAGTCTTGAGGATTGGCTTTTTCCAAATGCATTCCTTTACAATCATTACTAATTTTTCTAGATGGTGGGTTCCATTTAACTGCTATAATAGTTCAAGTGAATACCTCTTAACAGGTGCTACAATGGCCCATGATCTACAGATCCTCACACGATCTATTTTGCAACTTCAACTCTACCTTGATCTCCCTGCCACTTGGTTGTTTAAAACCCTTTCAACAGCCACCCAACAATCATCAACAATTTTCAACACCCACGCCCAAGATTTGCTTACTGCTCTGATACCACATGAAGGAACATGGGAGCAGCAGAAAACAAAGAGAACAGTCTGAAAATAAAACAGACTTGTAATTTTATATATATTAATTAACAAAGCATTACATATATTCATGAGCTGCTACTCTACATACAACCATTACATTTTATCAGTTGTTTTCAACCTCTTACTGCTCTGTAGAGCCAAAACCATTATGTGACTGTCTAATCTTAACTTGTTACATATTCCTCACTTTTAGAGGTCTTTTGAACAATTTAGAATTCAACATACATGCATAGGAAAATTAGACTAAGAAACATCTAGAACAAAAATATAAAATTATATTCCAAAACTACCCATAAAGCATGGGAAATGAGTCGATGTGATGCTAGACAGGTTGGAGGAGTTTGATCGTATCCTTTTAAAATCTACTTTCAATGCTCATCTTTAATGTTGAGGGATATGCCTGCAAACTAGAGGATACAGAGGATATCATTTAATAGGAAGGGATGGAGTAGTTGAGATTATTTTTCCAACACTATCAAGACTACTCAGCAAATTGAACTATTTCCACCTCTTGCCTGGCTTTATAACTGTCGATTGTAATAACTATAACTATATACTATAATCTATCACTTACGAGTAAGTTGAAGCTTTTACTTTGTATTCATGTCATTCGTGTCTTCAAAGTCTCGAGGCTCCACCAATGAAGTAAAAATCCACACTCGGTTCGGTGGAGACACCAACAACAACCTTGAGGAAATTAATCCACCAATGCGTACGGTTTTGTTTGTCATTGTCATCTATGTTTATAGCTAGAAATATGAAGGATACTAAATGCTTCTTCCATTGGTGGTCATAAAGTACAACCCCACGACTACCATGTGTAGGAATATATATAAACCAACATGGTCAAACCAAAGTCTTCATTATAATTTTCACTTTTCCTTTGTCTACCCCCACATCCAAAAGTTCCACCATTAGAAACAACATTTTAATGGAATGTAGAACCATTGAGGCCCTTGTCTGCAAAATACTCTACAATATTAGCTCCATCATTGTTTCCAAGAATGCCATCTATATTGTCACCTGGTTTTGAAGCTAGATATCATGTCTATTGTGTGCTTTGTAATGGTGTTGAGAGTCATTTGATGGGCCATATATTGGAAATTTTCATCAAGTATTATGAATGTCACTCGTGCTATCACAAGTGGTGGCCATTTCCTATAATAAATTTTTATTATGAGCATGCAGATTCATTAAATCTCCCACTCTGAACTTGCATGCACATCATACGCTAAATCTAGTGAATCCAAAATGAAATCATAGGTATTCATGATAAATTATTCATGTGATGCAGTAAAGGATTACTGTGTGGGAGGGGTGTTTATCTTTTAGCCAGTAAACCAACCTGATTGCCTTCACCCAAATAACAAGCAAAGCTTACAATGTTAGGATATGTTTCATAGTTCTTCTTTAACTCAATGATTTCTGAAAGATCCTTTATAAAATAATTAACCTGTGACTATCTCTTTTAATTTCTATGAGATGAAAAATCAAGGAGGTATTACATTGAATAGACTTGGGTCAATTCTTGCAACCACCTCTGGTTCTTCTCTTAGGAAAAATCAACCATACACCCATCTTTCCATGTTTATGTTTCAATTCTATCATTCGACCATTCTCTATCATTCTTTCGAGTCTTAGAATCTAGGAATGTGCATGCAGTTGAAAATTATATTACATAAACTAAGTTCTTAATAATAGCGTAGAATCTTGGATATAGCGGTTACCTCTGCACTATGTATCTATCCATCATCTTAAGCTATCTGAGCTTGATTTGGAAAATAAATAATAGGAGATTAAAGATGCCATGTTTTATGTTTTGTTTTCTCTCATCAAATCCCCGACATGTCCTATAGGATTGAATATATAGCGGTCTGAGTATAGTGAATTAACATGCCCAAGTATCTTGAAATGGGTCATGATAGAATACAAGGTAATTATCAAGAATACCCAAAATAGTTTTGTGGGGCATAGGAGAGCCTTTATCGAAGAGTTACTAAGCAACAATAAGGAAAACATGCATACTATAATAATCATCTTATGATGAATATAGAAGAAAGAGAATCACTCTCCTAAGGAATAAAATAATTATGTCTCAAGGTTAATTATTTAGGTAGTAAAGCAAATTGAAGTCTAAATAAGTGGGTATGTGCAGGATCACCATGAAAAAAGTAGGCCCTTAAGTAGTGATAAAATTCATAAAAATCAGAGTTAGGCAACCTAACATAAAAATTTGAATAAGTTATCTATATTATTTCAAAAATATGTAAGAATAGAATTTATAGCAAATTGAATGTAGTTTCTAAACTACTAGGTTTATATTTTTTTTAAAAAAATGTATTTGGTGAAAATTTGAAATTTTAATGTAGTAGCACTTAAATTTCAGGGAAACATAAGAAGTAGGTTTTTGGCTAACCACCCTAACCACAATAAAATGATAATATCTTTTAATAGGATTTTAGATATAAGTATAGGATTCATGTCCCAATGTGATACATTTTTTTTTGTAATTTTTTTCCAAGTAAATAATTAATTATGATTTTTTATTACAAATTTTAAAAAATATAAAAACTCATATGTGTAGCCACCTTAACTTGGTCAAAACTTCATGAAATTCATTTTTTTTTTAATCCTATAGTATGTGATGCATGTTTTGGATTCAAAAAATTTGATACTATTTGAAAGCTATAGATGTTTTTCAATCAATCTATCAATTAGGAATTTAGTTGTAATTCAAATAGAAAATGAATAATAATTATTTATTAAATTCAAAGTAAAAATAATTTATATTGGTGGAAAGCTGAGAATCTCATTAAAATCCCTTTTCATTTCATCAATTTTGGGTAAAAAGAAATCGTTAGCCACATACCCTACACATACCCATCATATCACCATTTTTTGGCCCATCATGATCCTTCACATGCCCAAGTATGATAGATTGATTCCTATTTAGAAATATCGGTTTACTTATATTAAATAAAATTTTGATTTATTTTAAATAGTTGAATTGTAGTTTTATTTTTAATTTAGTTAATTGGAACAATGTGTTTGATTATTATAAACATATTATGCATTTAGTCATTAATTATACTTGTAATTAGAGGCCAAGTTAATGTGTTTTCTGAGATGGGAAAATAATGATTTTCATGGATGTAAAGGTCAGTTGCTTATTTGGATCTTATATTTAATTTTGGGCTTTGGAGTGATTTTCGTCATCTTATTTTGGGAGTCCTTCATGTTAAATGGAATTGGAAGTCTTCTAGAGGCTTGGGAGTTTTGTTATTGGATGAATTGTTGTGTTGGATCCTCAAAGTGAGTAATTTTGTGCTTGTGATAAGTGGATGAGGGTCTTAGCCATGCATCTCTTACTTGCTATTAATGTTTTGTTTAGAGAGCGAGATGGTCCATGCCTTGCTTGGGATGCATAATTTTTTGGTTTTCATTTTATGTGCATTGTGGCTTGCCCTATTGATTCTATTGGGTCTCCTAGCTGCTGGTAAGGGGGATTAGCTCTTAATGGGGGTTAGTGCACAAAGTGGTGCTAGGGTAGCCCATGTGGGAGTTTCGTAATCCAGTGATAACTTAAAATGAATTAGGTGGTTGGGTAGTTCAAACATTAATCTAGATAAGTGAATGCCTCACCCATGCCTGTAGTGCTTATTTAGGCTAAGAATGGGGTGAGAAGGCCTCATTGGAAAGACCAACTTCCTTGTCCCCACGAAAGGAAGATTGGTTCAACATGTGTCACCCTATGGGGCTGGCACCTAGTGAGAGGCTATTAGGAAAACAATAGATGGGGGCCAACGTCTAGACTATCAGGATAACCTAAGGATGGGGGTTAGCTTTTAGGACTATTAGGATAACCCATGCTAGGACCATGCGATGACACTCTTCCCTCTACATACTAGTATTCCCTTGTTTGTTCTCTTCTCTTGATGTGTGATGTCCTCTGGAAGCAATTTATGATCTTATGAGTTGTTAAGTTGTTGTTGCGCCAATTGTACTTTGTTTAGCCTTGGTTGTCTATTTGTGGACGTCTTTTTGTTGTTTTTGTGGGACTAGGTGTTATCTCCGAGCATAGTGGGTGGACCTTTGGGTTCCACATGGTTGGGTGGAATGTGCCTTGTACTCCATTGGGTTTCCCTTGTTGTTGATCGTTCATGTGGTAGATATTCTTGGAGTTGTAGACTTTTGCACTTTTTCTAGTCTACATGATCTATCTCTCATGTACTTGCAATGCACTATAATTCAGTGTATCATGTATTGCACTCTGATGTATCATCTCCCCAATTGATCTCTTAAAATCATTGAAGTAATGATGCAATATTGTAATTCATTGCTAGACTCTCTCTTGTACTTGATAATGTTAACAGTGTACCTTTTTTATGTTAGTTAATGAAATTGGTTCTAAATGGTATCTATTGATGACATGTTATGGTCATTTCACATTGGTTGATTATTTAAATGTGATATGTTCAATGAAATTCTTATTGTTAGATGAATCTTGTTTAATGAGATAATAGCAATGATTTACTATTTTGTTAGTTGGTTATGGGACTCTCGTAGTGTAGTCATGAAACCTTAGAGGACTTAGGTTAGAATGCAATTTTTTGGAAAATTTGTAATCTTGAATATGTTGCACTTAAAAAAAAAAAGGTTCCATTTTAGGTGTTTTAGCGTGCTATCCTCTAGGGTTTCATGGTGGGGCATTACATTTCCCATTAACTTTACTCCCTCATATGACCTACCCTATAGTTACATTACTTTCCTTATGAATACTACTCTAGTGCTTTCATTTATTATAGAATTGTGCCCACACCTACTTGATCCTACCACTTTTATAACGACTATGTTGCCACAACATCTACTTATATATCTATGTACTTTCCCTCCATCTCATTCCATGATCAATACTTATCATAATGTGTCCAATCCATTCATAACTATTTTCTTAGCTCTTACATCATAACATTAATATATGTACTTCCACTATTTTCACATAATCCTAATATCACTCTAGTCTCCATCAACACCTTGTACATACATTAATAGAAAAACTAGAAACTTTGAAGTACAAACTTAAGAATATCAACAAGTATTAAATATTGACTACAATCCTTTTTATTTCACACCTTTTTCTTTTAATGTTTATTAGATATCCATGTAGTTAAGGTCAAAGGCCCTCCAATTAGGGATTCTCCAATTAGGGATTATCCAACTAGAAATTTCAAATCTAAAATTTGTTCTTAAAGAAACAATAATTTAATTAGTAAAACTAGATCATGTATGTAGAGAACACTTTTTAATATTACTTATCTAATTAACATAATCTAGCTAGAGGTCCTGTAGATATTTATAGGAATTAAACAAGTCACAATCTCTAGATCTTACTATAGATTGAACTTAATACATATATATTATATTTTCACCTTTCTCATCAACATATATTTTTATATCAATCTTCTTCCTATAATATTCCCAGAATATTTATTCTTTCAGCTTGTTTAATATTAGATAGGTCCCTTTTTTTCTCTATTTGACTACTTAGGTCTTCTTGAAAATATAATTTTGTTTATCCTCAAATCATATTAGACATAGATTTATCTAAAAAATGTATAGAATAAATTGTGGTGATCTATAACACATTTAAAAACACCTATAATAGATTTTTATGATAAGGATCCACCAACTCAAACTTAAATATTTTTTCTCATTGGTTAACCTCAAGGGAGTTACCTATATTATCTAGTTTTAGTGTGTAAATTCACTAGTAACATGCACTTGATATTATCATTTTTATATATTTAAAGATAGGTGTCTCTAAATTTAAATACATGGTTCCATACATTACCCCTCTTAGGACCTATAATTAAGTAGGCATAATTAATAATTATCACAATTCTTAAAAACACGCCACATCATTCAAACAAGTTATTGAACTATGTATAGTTACAAATAGCATGATATAGGTTCCAACTAACTCTTTGGATTGATATAGGTGTGATAGGAAAATGTGTGTTTTAATTTTCTTTCATGACCTTTTGAAATTCATAGGTACAATGTAATATTTTGTTTAAGGAAAGTGTTGGATGATGTCTTTAAGAGTTCAAGAAAATTCTAAAATTTGATAGAGATATTTTAGCTTGTGTGGATTGTAGTTGCTACATAATCTATCCCATATTCTTTAGGGAATATGGGATGAAAGGGGGAGATTTATAGTATTAGCTCGAGAAGGGTAGTTGGGATTCACATGATGTTATTATTTCATTGATTGTCACATTGGGTACATGACTTTAATTGTATAATTTAATGTATGTTCTAGGGGACATTCAAATTTTTTGTATTTTCTAGGACATAAATTAGTCTACATTCATGTTGAGCATTTTTTAATGTTAAATTGAATGTGTCTTTAAATGATGTATTTTGAATTTGTGTGTTCAATGTGATTTTTAGTTCAAATTACATGTACATTATTTAATTAGTTTTGATTAGATTAAGACTAGAAGGGCTAGTACCCTTTAAGGAAAATGAGGGGCTCATGAGAAGTGAAATTCCTAACAAACTAAAGTAAAAACTAAAAAATAAATAGTTCAACCAGCAAAAAGAAATAGAGACAACACGCGAAAGAGAAATACAGGACCACATAACACCTATAAGTCTCATAGCAACTTGAGACCATTGATTGACTTCCACTCCCAGGGAAAATTTTAAGAAACCCTCCCTCAGGAAAGGTGTAAAATCCTAGCGAATCTTGTATACTTCCTGATAAAAATATTAATTTTAGTGGTGAATTTTTTCCATTTTCATGAAAGAAAAAAATGTCCATTGGCAAATATTTTCTAATCGCTAGAAGTTTGTGGAAAATCCTCGTGAAATGCAAATTTTTAAAACCACTAATTTTTTTTCCATTGGCAATTAAAATATATTTTCAAATCAATAAAATATTTCGATTGGCGAATTAAACCTATTTTGAAACCGGAAAAAATATTTTTGTTGGCGATTAATTTTTTTTCAAACTAAAAAATAAAATTCATTGGTGAATTAAACATAATATCAATCTATTAAAAAAATGCAGTGGCGAAGTGTCAATGCAAATCAATATAACCACAACCATTCGATGAATTGACGATGGATGGTTGTAGTTACATTCTAGAAGTAAATATCTAAAGCAGTAGACTTGCGAATTGAAAACTCTAGAATAACACTAGAACCGTTAAATTTATTTATTTTGGTCAGTAATAGTATTTTGTATTGCATGAAAATAAATATTACATCATTTGCCTCATTGTTCACTTTTCATCAACCATCCAAAAATCACCTATAGTTATAATAGTTTTTTCAAAAAAGCATATTAACATGCTTCATAATAGAAAAAGTAACCCTACCCAACTAAAGCCAGTTCCACAACTATCTATAACTACCTTACATATTTCAACAATATTTTCAATCATTCTTTTACCCTTCCTAAAATTCACACTATACAACTGTAATAGAGTTCAACCCCCAGCAAGCCAAAAATTTAGTACTAGTCTTGTGTTAATTTTGCAAAAACCCTACAAAAGCTACATATTCAACTAGTGCTATCCATTTCATAAATAACTTTCCTTGTTGATTTTCCCTTCATCTCCCACTTCCTCACATTTTGTCCTTTTTCTTTCATCTTTTGCTTCCTCACAGTAGTATTTCAATGTCCTTTTTCTTTCATACACTATGCCTCCACTTTCGCTTGTGCTTCTATGTGCTTTTCCTCTGCTTTCTCCTATGCTTTCAACTGTGCTATAATTACTTCCACCTTCATTAGCTCTATAAAGAGCTTTAATGCTTTCCAGCCTAACCTTGCTTCTTCCCTGAATTGATTTTTAATCTCATCCTATGGCCAACACATGAAAGGGGCACATCCTTCTGCCTCTTCTAGTTCCACATTTTCAAAGCCTTCTCGATAGTCGAAACCTTCACTTGGAATTTCCAATTCAAGTATTGATTCTAATCCTTCCAAGAAATCACTATGCACAATCATCTCCATCACTTCTCTCACTGTGCTTCTTGATTCCTCCAAGTCCAAACCCCATGCTACAATCAAGGAGTATACATCCATGTTAGTCATGTATCTATGCCTCATATTTCCAGAGGATTTCCCCAAAATCATCCGCGCACTTTGTATGAACCTCCCATCAGTGAATAAAAACATCCCCATTAATCTTTGGCCAGAAGCGTCACCATAAAATGGGTTTAATTGCCTCCTCGAATGCAGAGTGAAGTTGGCCTCCATTTGAAAACTGTTGTAGCTACACCACCACCACCACCACTCTTTCAGACTTTTTGTGTGCCTTCTTCTCCATGCCAAACTCTATTATTAACTTCACTAATCAAGGGTTGAGAGGTAATAATTTTACAAACTCTGCACATACCGATATTACTTACCCATCGATCCTCCAGTCATGTCCACTGACTTGAGTTTTCCCGCAATCTCCACTTCATAAATGCAACATCCTTGCCACCTTTCCTATCTTAATTCACCAAAGTCAAGGTTTTGGTGCTTTCCTAACCTCAGCTACAATTCTTTCTTGTTCATCTTTGTAGTCGGTGGGTCAGAGGTTTCAAAAAATTCAAAAATTTAGACTTTGGTTCTAAGTTTCCAAGTTTCAGTGACCACACAACATTATGGACCATGACCGTTGGATGAATTTTCGATGGATGGTTGTAGTTGCATTTCGGAAGTATATCTCTCAAGCACTAGATTTGTGACTAGAAACCTCTAGAATTACACTAGAGCCATTAGATGTGGACACATGGTGAGATCAAGGCTCATCATCATGGTAATGAACCTGATGGGTTGGATTTTGGCGATGAGCGATAGAAGAACTTAAGTGGCATAAATATGCATGTGCAGAAAGTTTTTTTAAAAGAGGGACCACCTATGAACAATGTAGAACCAAGGCTTATAAACTTAAGAATGTTTTACACAAAGGATGTAATGGAAAATCAATATAACCATGACCATTCAATGAATTTTTTATGGATGGCTATAGTTGTATTCTGGAAGTAAATCTTTGAAGCAGTAGACTTGTGAATTGAAACCTCCAGAATAACACTAGAACTGTTAGATGCGGACACGTGGTGAGATCAAGGCTCATTTCTCTCTTTTCAATGCCTCAATGTATTGCATTTCATTTAATTGAAATTCTCAATCTTTTGAACATCCAAAGTGATTGATTGGACAACTCATAGCTTTAATGAAACACAATTTGTAATTATTTCATATCATTTGAGTGGCACTGGTAGCGGTGACTAGATTCTGGCGATTTTGACATCTTGTCAGATTGAGGTACAGTTTGCATGTAGCCATACATGAATCAAATTAAACATTTTAACTATACATGTAAGGCTTAAGATACATGAATTGACTAAGTTGGTTTTTTGGTTTGCGTGAATCAGGCTGGTAGCGGCACTAGTTGCCCATAAATAGGGTCAGTGATAGTGTATATTATTGTAAGGGTTTTCATTTTTTTGGGTTAATAAGGACTCAAGAAGAATATGTTGTGGTATTATTGGGGATACTCTAAATTCTCCTTCCTCCAGTTATGTAGTTACAAAGTAAAAGACCAATTTCCTTCAAGTTTAGAATGGTTGGAATTGGAAAGAAGTTGATTTGGTTCACTTGACTTCTCAGACAGGTTTTGAACCAGGATGAGGAGCTTTGATGGACATAAGTGCTATCTCGATGCATGGAGGCTATAGGTAGAAGATGGGAGCAATTTTACTACCCCTCATCTTCTGCATGACTCTGATTCTCAAAGGGGATAAGCACATTTTTTATCTTCATAGTTCCCATTTCCCTAGCATTTTTGGCTAGGTGAGTTCCTTGCATTTATTTTCAGTGCCACATTTGTACTACGTTCTCATCAGTAGAAGCTTTGGAACATTTATTTTTAGTGTCACATTTGTATTACATTGTCACTGGTATAACCTTGGAAATTGGAATCAATTTGTAATCCATTGTCATGAGTAGCAACTTGGAATAAATTGTGTCTATGTAAAGTGACTTATGTTATTTATACAAAACAACAGCTTTCCTGCTCTATAGCTACTCATCTTTAAAAAGATATGTAATAATGTGACATTCTAATTTAGTTGTAATAAAATAAATGGTTTTGTTGTGTTAATCTTTGTTATAAATTTACAGTAAAGAGTTATTTTCTGAGTTCAGTGTCTATGAATCTATTCAAATTAGTTTTTTCTTCCTTTAAGAAATTAAGTATTATCTATTTATGAAATAATTGCATGTAGATTTAAAAGTAAAACATAAAGCAATACAAATGAAGAGAGATAGTTTCCATCAAATTGACAAACAAACATTATAAACACTAAAAGTTGTCACTCTTGTTAGGGTTTACCGAAATTTTATTTATTTTTAATTTGTCATTGACCTTCTCCCCCAGTTCGTAGTATCATTATTCATTTTATTAAGTCCTTTTCAACGTTAAGTTACTGGCCCCTTGGCGTTGATGTCAATCCTAGTCAATCAGAGCACATTGAAGTTTACAAAAACTTTAAAACACATTTTTATTATTTATATCATAATTCATAAATTACTCAACCATTCGATGAATGTTTGATATATGGTTGTAGTTGCATTCCAAAATGAAATGCAAAGATATCTAGTCCTGCGAACTTAAAGCTCTAGAATTACCCTTTAATCGTTAGATTTAGAATGATCAACAGTTTAGAATTTGATGCTAATGTAGGACTAAATGGCTAGTGAAACAATATTTGTAATGATTTCATATCGTTTGAACTTTGAGTGGAACTGGAAATTTTGACAATTAATAGCTTGTCAGCTTGAGGTACATTTTACTTGTGGCGAGCCTATCAGATTCCAAACGTCAATTAAATTAAAAATTTAAATAAATGTAAGGCTTAAGTTACATGAATCGATTAAAATTTAAGTACTAGTTTTTTGGTTTGCACGAATCATGATTATGAATCATGATTATACCTAACCTCACATGTGAAACGTGTGAGGTGTACATAGGGACTAGGCTAGTAGTAGCACTATTGGCGAAACTGTTGGCCCATAAATAAGGATAGTGAGCACAACCAAAAATTGAAATCGTTCGTTGAATGCTAAAGGCTTTACTATTGAGTGCAATGTTCATATTTTTATAAGGGTTTTCATTTTGTAGGGTTAATAAGGAATAGGATTCAGGAAGAAGATGATGTGGCATTATTGGGGATACTCTAAATTCTCCTGCCTATAGTTATGTAGTTATAGAGTAAAAGACCAATTTCCTTCAAGTTCAAAATGGGTGGAATTGGAAAGAAGTTGATTTAGATCACCTAACTTCTCATAAAGGTTTTGATCCAGGATGAGGAGCTCTAATGGAGATAAGTTCTCTCGTAGTGCATGGAAGCTGCAAGTAGAAGATGAGAGTAGTTTTACAACCTCTCATATTCTGCATGACTCTATTTTTCAAAGGGGAGAAGTATATTTTGTATCTTCACAACTCCTATTTCCTTGGTTTGATTAGCCTGCCTTTCCCCATGCATTTATTTTCAAACACCATGGCTAATCCTGAAAGTCCCATGTATTTATTTTCAAAGCACATGGTTGACCCAACAACTCCCATTTTTTTTTAGATGTACACATGTATTACATTTACGTTTTCACCAGTGGTCTACCAGAAGCTTGGCGCTTGCACTTACATTTGTATTTGTACTATGTAATAATGTGACATTGTAATTCAGTTGTAATAAAATAAATGATTGTGCTATTAATTTGACATTGTAATTCCTTTTATTAAGTCCTTTGCAATGTTAAGTGTTATTGTGCTATTAATGTGACATTGTAATTCCTTTTATTAAGTCCTTTGCAACATTAAGTGTTACTGTGCTTAGTGCTATTAATGTGACATTGCAATTCATTTTATAAAGGCCTTGATGTCAATCTGAGTGCATTAATGGTTAAAAATAAAAAAAATTAAAACACACATTTATTATTTATATTATAAATTACTCAACTATTCGATGAAAATTTGATGTATGGTTGTAGACTCAAAATAAGGGAGCAAAGCAAGCTTCCTATTTAGTCGCTAGTCCTCCAAGTTTTATAACCATGTCATGGAGTTCTAATTCATAACTACTTGATTCCCCGACTTGGTTCACATTGTTGAGTAACTTAAGTTCATGCATACACAACCTTTGAGTTACGGTGTGTGGATTTAGTCGGTGAGTTAGAGGTTTTGAAAACTTTGAAACTTTATACTTTGGTTATAAGGTTCCAAGTTTCAACAACCACATGACAATATGGACTTATCTTGCCTTTCAAAGGCGTCATCATCTGACATCTCACTGAATGCTATGTACAAACTAAACTTGAGTTGTATTTTCAAGAATTTCCAAAAGCATGTAGGTTTAAGGGCTATCTTTTTGAGGAATGAAATTGAATGCCGCATTTAAAACACATACTATAAAAAATAATAGCATAAGTGGGTGGCAAATTTTACTCAGACATTTAGCCTGCATTCTCATTCTTTGCCAAGGCCAGCACTTCTCAAGTGCAAAAATTCTTTTTACTCAGAAATTTAGCCTACATTCTCATTTTTTTCCAAGTCTAGTACTTCTCAAGTGCAAACATTTGTTCTCCAAAAATTTGTACTCATGCAGAGTGAACATTGGGTTAGCCTAAGGGATACGACACTCAGACCTTTTAAGTTAGATGAATTTTGGGTGCGCCTGGAGAGGGACAACAAGTCTGAGCTGGATATAAAACTCTTAGAAAGTGGGATAGCTCACACTAGAGGGTTTCTAGAAGTTGTGTTGAGTGTGGACCAGATAAGTGCATGTGCGAGAAGGTACATTCCGTAGACATAGGAAATTAAAGCCGTGAATGAGACTGTAATTACAGAAATTTCCCCTGAAGTTGTTTCCCACATGCTGGTGATTCCATAAAGGAAACCTGTAGAAGACATGTCTACCACAATGGCACATGAATTTTTCAAAGTGAATAAGGACTGGTGTAAGAACTCCATGGCCAAAACCTGGTTGAAGTTTGAAAAGAAAGGTAAGTTGCAACTACCGAGTAAACTCAAAAGAGTTCATTTTAAGGGAGAAATTGTAGATGCTATTGCTTTATTGCACCACATTCTTGTGAATTCCCAAGTTGAGTTATTTGAGGATTGGATGTGCCAATTTATCTTGATAGTTTGTTATGAGAACATTTTCATTAACTGGGCTGAAGTTATTTGCTTCCATTTGAATGAACAATTAATTAATTTCCATAAGACTGCTACTTTATGTATGTGTTCTTTCCTAACATACATTGTACGTAGTCAGAGGCCCTTTTGTCCTAGGTTGGAGCCGCAAGGAACCCCAACTTATGATATCCCTGTGTATAAACACTTTCCTCAGTTCACTAAACAATTTGGAATGGGTGATTTTTGTTGTGTTAATAATTCATTTTTAATTGCAGTCATGAGGAAGCTAGATGGAAATCCAAAAATGCGCCTTTCCCCTGAATCAATTTCTCTTCTATAAAAATTTGTGAGTTTTTATATCCAATTTGATAAGTTTTCCTATCTAAGAATAGGGCATTTTGAGAAAGCCCCATTTAAATTACCTTAGTATCCTAAAGATTTACTGATATTTCTAGAAGTTTGTCGACAAATGGCCATGGTTAATATTAAGTATACTAACATGGGGAAACGAGGGTATGTCTTCCCATTGGAGACCCCTTCTTTTATGTGCAAAACAAAGTAGATGGCCAAGAGAGCTGAAGGAATTCTTAAGGAATATAACCTCGAGAATCTATCTATGAGAGCTAATTTTGACAGTAAGGGTTTTGTGAAGCATAATCTCTATGGAGGGAGCTTATATTGGCATCACTCATCTATCAAAGATTTCTAGGAAGATTGTGTCAATGTGAATGAAGTCTTGAGAAGAGATTATATGAGGCTAGTACTAAAACAGATATAGGCTTTCAGTCCTATCATTTCACATTCCTAAAGAATGAACCTAGCTAAGGATTCAACAATCATAGATCTGTATATGAAAAATTTCTTGATAAATCCCACCCTAGTGTTGATTGGAGCCAAACTGAAATTTAGATATGAGGGTGTGTGCTACCCCAGTGCTTAAAAGAACCTAGGACTAGTTGGATGGTAAATTGCATAAAGTTGTTGGTTCTGTTCAGGAGCCTAAGTCATCAAAAAAGAATTAACAGGGGTCTATGTAAGCATTTGGTGCAAGTGTATCATCAGGGAAACCCTCTGTGAGGTCCTCTAGTGAAAATTCTCAGTCAGGAGGTGATGGTGATAGGCCAGCAGAAATAGTCAAGTTGAAGAGCATCTATGAACAAGAAAGTGTGCTTTTACCCCTAAGAAGAAGACCAATCAAGAAAAAATTTTGGCTACAGATTTTGAAGCTATCTTTAAATAGATCACTAAAGATAATATATTTCCTCCTTTGTCTGAATTTCCCTCTTATTTGCCTCTGGTTTATAATCCATCTATGACTCCTAACGCTCCTAAAGAAATTGTTAGTGGAAATGAAGATTTTGGTCTGGTAGTAGCCTCTGTAGGATGGCTGAAAAAAGAAATGAAGAAGAAGAGAAAGCATATTCCTACAATGACAGTTGGAGTGGATACAATTTCAAAGTTACTTCAAAGCTCTTCAAAACCTAAGAAAGCCAGGATTATGTCAATGATGGTGACTAATGCTACTTCTGGAAATCAAATGTTAGAAATTGTTGCTCCTGTGAAGGATTTAATGAAGATGAAATAATGGAGGTGGACTAAAAAGTCACACATGTTGATATAGGGCCTCCAAAACTAGAAGGTGATGTGTACCATTCCAATTATTCAATCAATACCTTGATTAAAAGAGTGAAAGAATAGAGGAAAGAAAATATAAAACTAGATTCTCAAGTCCTCGCATTAAGTAACTTTATTACTTCCATGGCCAGTCCTCCTACATTTGATGAAGCCTCAAGCTCTTAGGTAGAGGGAATTGATGTGCTCACCATAGAGAAAATTAAAAAATAATTTGAGCTATTCTAGAACTACTTGTGAGGGGATCGGTAAAATATCTCTAGAGGCTATCTTCTTTCTAAATAAATTTGTGCTCTTTTACACTTGAGTTGTTAACAAGAGGAAGGAGCTAGTAACAAAACTTCAACAACTCAGAAAATATCAAACTAGTCTCTATGTGCTCTCTCACGAAATGAAAGAACTGAACTCTATGAATCTAAAGATATTAATTGGTGAGAAAATTGTGAATAATCATAAGGAGCTAGATCCTTCTTGGTCTATTTCATTGGATAGGAAATTCAATATGTATGATAATTTGGTGAAGGAAATTAATAATACATGTGATCAATATTATGAAATGTTGGTGGAAATTAAAGAAGATTGTTGTATTCTGGGATTGGAAATTACTGATGAGTTTGATGAAAAAATTCTAGATATAAGAGAGATCTCTTTGAAGTTTAGAGAGATATTCAACAAAGAAATGGTTGATCCTACTACAGTGACATGGGAGTCCTTCTCGAAACTCAGTGGAATGGAGATCCACTTGAAGACTTATAAATGTGGAGAAGAGAAAATATCTTAGATGTTGGTTGAGTCTAAAAATGATTTGGGAAAATGGAGAACCAGGTTACAGATTACTACAGCTCTAGGAAGCAAAAAAATCACCACAATTGTCACCAAGTATTCATAATACTGGCAAAGAGTAAAGGCATAGGAATCATTATTGATGGAGGAGGCGGAAATAATTGAAAGCGAAGGAGTTGGTGGTGGGAGTGGGACCAATGTTTAGTTTTTAGTTTTTATGTCATTTTCTTTAATTTGGGTCTCTTGATACTTCAAAGAATTTTAATTTTAATTTCTAAAACGATTGTCTTCAAGAAATCATTATCAAGACAAAAAAAACTCTATATTTGCCAATGGATTGTCTATTATTGGAATGATAGATTTTTGGATAGTTTCATTGTTGTGGAATGTTTATTTGTGAATAAAGATTTTATTGTGATGGATGCGTAAGGATTTCTCAATATAATTTAGGTGATTTGGTAGTTTAAGCTTTTATTGTTTAAGTTGGGTGGATGCCTTTATAAGTTATTTATGTTGAACTGTTAGCTTTCGTTAGTTTATAACTTATAAGTTATGGATGTTGAACTATTAGCTTATGTTCAAGGAATGGATTAATAATATTCCTTTCAATTATTTATCAAATATTGTGTGAATGGAAATGTAATAGGAATTTATAAGTAGTGTGATAAGTGTTTCTCTTTAAAAATGATGCAAAATCACATATCAAATTCAATACCATGAAATACAATATTAAATTTTTGGCTTTTCCTAACCTTAGTCACTAGTCCTCAAAGTTTTATAACATTGTTGCGGAATTCTAAATTTTCATAACTTCCCGATTCCCTGACTTGGTTGATGGTTCACTTTGTTGAGTTGCAAGTATTTCTTGGTCATCTTTCTAGTCGGTGGGTCAGAGTTTTCAAAAAATTCAAAACTTTAGACTTTGGTTCTAAGGTTCACTTTGTTGAAGCAAGAATGGAAAAGAGATAAGGAAAACTTATTATTATAACTAATAACACTATGAAGAAATGATCACTCACTTTTAAGTCTATATTTTCAGCTTTCGTTGACTTCCGAATCGAGAAGTAGAACCTTAGAACCAAAAAAAATGTGTAAGAATAAATGACACTTTCAATTGTATTTATATCAATCCATGATTCTATATTTGATGAATTCCACAGTATTTTTAAATGGTATATTAAAAAATTGGCGAATCCCATGTGCTTATACAACGATACATTGTAATTTCCAAGGTGAAATGTGTCCTCAAATATAATTATTTTTTAATGTTATTGGTGAAATAGGTCCTCATGAGAAATTATTTATAAATTTTAATTTGCAAAATGGGTCTTTACAAACAACTATTTGTAAATTTTAATTGGCGAAATGGGTCCTGATACAATGTTGTTTTAATAGTATTGGTGAATATGTAGGTGTTTTATTAAATGATTTCGGGATTCCAGGTGAAAATATTAGTCGGTCCAATTGAAACACGTAGTTTAACAATGGTGAATTTGTTGCTTAAATATGCCTCATAAAAAAACTCATTGGCGAATGGACATGCATTGGAACTATAGTTCTTAAAATCCCGGTGATTTGGACACCCTGTTGGGTGCAAGAAATTTTCCAATTTCGACTTGGCTAATTCCTAGAATTCACCAATTGGCGAAGATTCGCCACTAAATTTTTCCTTGTTGGGATCAAGCTGGTTGCATAGTTGTGAGATGGAGGGTGTTGGATTATTGAAATTTATTATTTCTTTTTATTTTTGTTTATTAGGAAATATGGTCATATATCCAATTAGATTAACTAGGATTAACCCCTCTTTACTTGACTAAACATTTGAACATAAAGGGAATTGGGTTTTGATGATTAGCATGCTGCCAAAATACTCTTGATTTACTTTTTCCATTCAACTTGATTACAATTTTCTCCCAGATGTAAGTTTTTTTTAATCTTTAATTAAATGAGAAGCACTTTATGAATCAACATCTATAGAGTCTATGAAATTTTACCTTGGGACTTTCGTACAATTTGGTAAATCCTGAGAACTAACTATGCTCACATATGTTAGAGTCCCTACTTGATGCTTAAAAATGTTGTATTGGGTCCATTGTATGAAATGCCCAATATGAAGGAAATTCTATGCTAGGTTACCTCTATGCTACTAAGGGCTTCCACTGATGAGTCACATGGTTCATTATTTTATTTAGTTGTGCATTCAATATTAAGCTATGTTAACTATGATTTCATGTTATAATGTGTTCCAAGTAGTTTAGGGAAAAATATTTCCATTTATACCATCAGACTTTTAAGTCATATGTTAGATGCCAATGTATACTCATGATAGCAAGTATTTTCTTCAGTTGTGTCTCCATGACACTTTTGTTGATCTCATTTGGTAGATGTGTCAAGTGTATGCATGACTATTTTATTTTCATTCTTCTTGAATCATGATTATGAATTTTTTTTGCTTAATCACAAAAATCACTGCACCAAACTATCAAGAATTTGATTAGAAACATAAAAGGATTGGAGAATTCCATACATGGTGACAAATTCATCATACAAATGCAGGGTGGTGATTGATATATTGTGATTGTATATTTTAATATGTTTGGAGGTTTAGTCATGATGGTCATGGAAATTTGATCATTTCAAATA
Source organism: Sequoia sempervirens (assembly GCA_007258455.2). Classification (NCBI taxonomy): domain Eukaryota; kingdom Viridiplantae; phylum Streptophyta; class Pinopsida; order Cupressales; family Cupressaceae; genus Sequoia; species Sequoia sempervirens. The sequence continues at coordinate 7,776 of VDFB02258215.1, read as the reverse complement.
AAAAGAAAGAGTTACACTAGGAAATGATATCTCTTCAAGTTCCTATTCATGCTTGAAAAGATACCCCAAATTATCCTATTTGTGAGTAGCATGGAGCCAATTGTAAAACAAGAGTAGCAAGAGAGAATGAGAGGAGAAATAGAGAGTACTAGTTGGTTGTAGGAGTAGAAAGCATTTCTTGAGAGTAGTAGAACTAGTATAGCAACAGAAATATGGTCGTAATATTTTCTATCTAAGTTATTCATAACTAGCTTGAGTATACGAAGAAGAGGAAATAAAGAAATTGCCACTTCTAACCAGCCTTCCTTGTACTTGGAGTTTCATATTAAAACTTCTTGTGTCAATGTCTCATATATAAACTATGTTTGAGGGACCTATATTATTGTTTCAAAATGAAATTACTAGGAGAGTTGGTGTGTCTATTCATTGTTGAGAATTTCTTGAGAGACCCTATAATTTTGTCTAGTGATGATTGATTTGATTCCAAAACTTGGCTCTCTTTTTTCTAAATTTAGAATTATCAAGTTTCATTTGGATACAACCAAAGTATTGTTAAATTATTATGATAATTGAACCACATTGTATATTTTTTATTATCCAACCAAGTATGTGAGGGTTCAAGCTCAAGTTGGAAAACTATGAATCCTTTGATTTTTCTACATATGCATGACCATAATTGATGATCCCCTAAGGCTTAGGTCTAGCCCTTATGTCTTGTCCCTCTATAATTAATTTATAAATTATTAATTATATATTTTATTTGCATAGCATGTCACTTGATTATATTTTCAGTTTATAAAGTGTTAGTAGAACTAATTAGTCTATCTTGACATTATGATTAAATATCTTCTTTCAAAGTCCAACCATGATTTTTAAAACAATTTATTGATTTAACTAAATTTTATAATTTATTGATCAAATATTGATATGCTTTTGACAATATATGTGTATTGGAAGAAAATTTTTATGAGTTAGTCAAGTGTACCTGGTTAAAATTTGGAAATTGCACATAATGTCCTTAGCTATGTTTATGATAGGGTATTTTAGGAGTTATAAAATGCTTAAATTTAAGGGAAATTAAAGTCCTCACTAACTGTAACCATGGATTAAATTTCAAAAAAATACATGAAATGAGGCCTGTAGTGCTACTCATCATAATTGTAGGTTTCTCACCCATACTCATATGCAAAGAGATCAACAAATCTAATATTTATTCAACTTTGGATCATTAGGGACAAAGCATTGAGAGGCTACCAAATTATCCCTTTCAATTTTTGCCAATCAACCAATATGTGAATAATAAATAATCTAATAAATGTTTAACATATTGAATTGTTTTCTTAATATTCCATGTACAAGACAACTATCCTTAAGTGTTGCCATATAAGTGGATCCATATAGCATGGGAATTCTATTTTTCCTAATAGAATTGAGTGAATAAAATATCATGTTGCCTCCTTGCTTGATTTAAATATATATATATATATATATTTTTAAAAAGGGGTAAAAATTTATTGAATCAACCAGTAAAGTACAACAAGCAGGGGCCACCAGCTCAGAAAAGGAAACAACAACAAAAAAATAATCCCTTGAAAGGGGTACAACTAATCATCCATATCTTTTTTGATTAGGATCTTAAGATCATGAACGCAATCTGAGGGCAGGTGAGCCCAATCTCCCACCTTCCATCCCTCCAAACAATCAAAATCCCACTTAATCAGGAAATCAACAGTCCTATTCCACTCATGGGGAACATAGTAGAAAGAGACTGCATCCAGAGAAGCACCCAGACTAAGGATTTGTCTACCCACCACAGCCAGATGCCAATCCACATCCTCCATCTAGTGCAGATTCAACATATCCACCACAACCTAGGAGTCAGCCTCATAGATAATCTTGCTCCAACCTAGAGCACATCCTCTTTCAAGAGCCAAGAGGATAGCAAGAGCCTCCATGTAATTATTGGTTTGTAACCCCTTATATTCTGAGAAGAAGAAAATAACCTTACCAGAGCTATCCCTACCAATTCCTCCAACCCCAGCATGCCCCGGATTTCCCTGAGAAGACCCATCAGTATTGATCTTAAGAGTCCCCAGAGGGAGGGGGCCACTTTCCCTCCCTACAAACCTTCCTTTTAGCTTTCTTGCTTCGAACTTGTTGTTTCTTACAAAGAACGTCACTAGAACCAGCACAAAAAATATTCAAATTTTGAACTACACGTACATCCCCAGGATCAATATCTTTAGAGAGATCACACTTCATAACAAGGTTCTCCTGAAGTATATTTGTTACTTGTAGCCACACCTATTGCCCCATCCTCAGCTTACCTTGAAAAATACTACGGTTCCTTTCCAACCACACCTGCCAGATAATAAATCCTAGACCAATATCCCAAGCCACCTGAAGAAAGGAGGTCTTAGAGGGGGGTCTACCAAGACTATTATAGAACTCAACTAGAGAGTTTGCATGAATACAAGCATGCTCCCAAGCTTCCCACCACCAATGCCAAATAACCTTGGTGAAAGAGCATTGGAAAAAGAGATGTGTGCTATTTTCCTCACTTTTATTACATAAAACACATATAGAAGGCCTGTGGAAACCCATCTTCTGAAGATTCTCCCAGGTAAGACATTTATTCTGTACCACAAGCCATAAGAAAAAAATACATTTGGGCCAAGCTGACTTATTCCAAACCTGCTTCCACCAAAAATTTCCATCTTATCAAAAGATAGTCTTTCCAACTCTTGATAGCAAGAGGCAACTAAAAAATTTCCCTTCGGATTAGGTCCCCAAGTGAGGATATCAACTTCTCTCAAAGAGTTACATGCTTTACCTGCAATAATTCTAGCAAGAGTCTCCCTCTCACCCTAAGAACCCCCTAGAGGCCATTCTCGGGGTTCTTTCCATCTGGCTACCTTGCCACGACCTAGTCTTAAAGACACCTTAAAATCTTCAACTTTACACCAGCCTGCTGCAAGAAAACTATCACAAAGTGGCTGAAGGTGGGGATATTGAAACAAGATAGGAGGGAACCCATCCCAAGAATCCTCCCAGAATAGGGCATCCAAACCCCTATTACAAATCCAGAAAAAAAACCCTTTTTAACTATCTGCACTCCTCTCTTCAAAGTCTCCCATATCATGGATCCCCTTCCTGTAAAATTGTATCTTGGTACATCTTTCGCATCCACTCCACTAAGATACTTAACATTAAGGATTTTCACCCATCCTTGATCCTGGCTTATGCACCATCTCCAAAAGAGGTTAGCAGCAAGAGCACTACCATTCAAGCTCATTTTCCATAGACAAAGTCCACCATCCTACTTTGATTTGCAAACACAATGCCATTTGACCAAACTCCACTTAGAGGAGAGCAAGTTACCCGTCCATTAAAATTGCCTGGAAAGAGCATTGAAATCCTTAATGAAGCCAACCGGGGTAATCTGCACAAAACATCTTTAGATAGGAAGTTCCTGGACCATGAACTTCAAAAGAGTCACCCTACGAGCAGTTGAAAGCCATGAATGGGTCCAATGACTCACTTTACTTTGAACCTTATCCAAAATTCCCTTCCACACATCCCCTAGTAGTCTATGGTCTGAAAGAGGGATTCCAAGGTACACAAAAGGAAGAGTTCCAATTTGAAACCTCAAGAGCTGAGTAATCCAAGCTTGAATAGGAGCAGGGGTATTGAAGAAAAAATAATGGGACTTTTCTTCATTAATCTTTTGTCCTGAGGATTTTACATAAATATCCAAAGCTCTTTGAAAATTAACTGCCTCCCAAATTCTTGCTGCACCTATTAGAGACGTATCATCCACAAATTGGAGATGGGAAGAAGGGGGAATACCATGCCCTCACTTCCAACCCTGAATCCTACCCTACCTAACTTGAGACTTAAGAAATCTTCCTAAACCTTCTGCTAGCAGAATGAAAAGGTAAGGGGAGAGAGGATCCGCTTGCCTAAGGCCTCTGGCTGCACCAAATAAATCAATAGGTTCACCATTAATTAGGACATAAAAAGAGGGTGAAGTAATACAACTCATAACCAAACTAATCCACTCCCTCCTGAAACCAAAGGCCTTAAGAATTTTTTGCAAAATCCTCCATCTGACCCTATCATAAGCCTTGGCCATGTCCAGCTTTATGAACATAGCTTTCTCCTTAGAGGAAGCCATAGAGTGCATAGTTTCTGCAGCTATGAGAATCCCATCCAAAATTTGTCTTCCTGTAACAAATCTCCCTTACTCCTCAGAGATTAGAATACTAAGCCATGGCTTTAACCATTCAGCTATCAATTTTGTGATTATTTTGTACATCACATTGCATAAAGAAATAGGTCTAAAGGATTTAAGAGAGTTAGCTCCTTCCTATTTTGGAATGAGTGCAAGGAAGGTTGCATTCAAAGCCTCTAGCATCTTCTTATTGCTAAAAGACTCCTAAACCACTTCAAAGAGAGCCATCTTGACTATATCCCAAAAAGCTTGAAAGAACTCTAGGAAAACCATATGGTCCTAGGGATTTACCCTTTTTCATACCAAACATCACTTCTTCTATCTCAGATCATGAAATGGGCTTAATGAGAGCCTCATTCATTTCAGGAGTGACAATGGAGGGGATATAGTCAAGCACCAAATCCTCCTCAACCCTAGTAGAATCAGAGTCTTCTGAGAACAGGCTCCCAAAAAATCTAGTAGCCTCCAAAGCCATTTCCCTACGAGAAGAAACCAGAGTCCCTTCATCCATCATGAGAGAATTGAGAGCACTCCCATGTCTTCTATCCTTTATAGTGTTTTGGAAGAACTTCTTGTTTCTATCCCCTTCCTGGAGCCAATCAATCTGAGCCTTTTGTTTCCAATAAATCTCCTCTCGTAGCTCCCATTCCTCCAATTCTCTCAGCGCCACAACTTCTTCACTATATAACTCATTAGACAGACCATGCTCTCTAATTTGATGAGTAATAGTATCCACCTTTAGTTGAGCATCTCTTTCTATGAAGAGGTTTCCAAAGCACTCCCTATTCCACCTTTTCAGCTTAAACTTAATATACTGCAATTGCTTGACAAAGGAAAACATAGCGTTACCATAAGTAGGCTTCCCTTCCCTCCACCAAGCAAGCATATGATCCTAGAGAGAAGCATCCCTCGGCCACATAAGCTAAAACTTAAAAGAGGGATTCTTTGTCATTCGAAACTTAGAAGCAAACAAAAGAATTGGCCAGTGATCTAAACCTCTCCAATCCAAGATCTCTGATCTAGTATTCCAATCATCTTCCATCCAGAAGTAGGACATAAGAAACCTATCTAATCTTTCTGCTATCACCTTAACCCCACATATTCTATTATTCCAAGTAAATAAACTATTGGAAGGTGTAATATCCACAACCTTCAATCTTTCAATGTTACTCCTCAGAAGGCCCACAAAGGGGTCGAGCCTAGGATTACCTCCTCGCTTCTCTTCCAAACTTAAGACTACATTAAAATCTCTTGCCAGAATCCAAGGGAACAAAGGAGCCAGAGAATGAACATATCCAATATGTGACCAAAGCAAAGCTTTTCGCATGAGATCAATTGGAGCATAAACATTAGTGAACAAAAGATTATCACCGGTTTCACAACAAGTGGCCACCAAGGAAATAGAAGACCTACTAGAGACCCACCAAAGTGGAACCAGCTTGCGAGGATCCCATAAAAGAGCCAAGCCTCCAGAACATCCTTGAGCTCCAATGCATTGAAATAGACATTGAGGCCAAATCTTAGTAGCCATATAAAGCATCATATAAATAGATAGCTTAGTTTTCTAAATAAAAACCACCTCAGGCGAATAAGACTTAATCAATTCCCGAATAGCCTTTTGTCTAAGGATGCTATTCAACCTCCTTACATTCCATGAAAGAACAATAATTTCTAAGATAGAGAAAAGTGGGAATCAATGGTCTTCATAGAACCAGACTCCACTAAAGTCTCTCCCATTAACTTCACCTTTTCCTAGTATTTCTTCCTCCCCACCTTAAGAGGTTTCTTTGAAGCATTTTTTTTAATGGCCTTTTGATGAATACCTAAAATAGAAGGGGAACCCCTTCCTTTGCTCCCCTCTTGCCCATCTTTCCCAGTACAAGACATAAAACGGGTAGGAGTAGAAATCTCCTTTAATTCCTTGCCTCCACTTGCTTTGAGTTCCTCTATAGGCCCCACGGAAGTATCTATGTTCAACTGCACCCCAATTGCTTCGTCCCGTGGATCAATTTGAATGGCCTTGTTCTCATCCCCACCAAATTCCCCTGCCTCCAAAAGATCTTGGCCAACAGGCATATTAGCAATGGTTCGATCAAACTATTCCAGATCATCTAGAGCATCAAACCTATTGAAAACCTCATCTGCTTGTCTGTCCTTAAAGGTCCTCTTTTGGCCCCGACCCTTATTACGAGCTCTTACCAGAATGAAACCCTCCTTATCCTCTCTCATGGGGGCTTTCCCTTTATCCTGATTAGGAGGTGCACTGGCCAACCCCATTTTTGAATCCCCTGCAGGTTTAGATTTGGGACACATCCTCTGCAAATGCCCATATTCATGACAAAATCGACAACGAAACAGTAACGTTTCATAATCAAGTTATTGAATCCATGAGCTTGATTCCAATCGAATTTCCATGGAATTAGGCAAGGGCTTATTCGAATGAATTTCTGCACAGACCTGGGCATAGGTAATTACCTTCTTTTCCATTGTTTGTCTTGAAGGACCAACTGGTTTTTCAAGTTGGGTTGCAATTAAGCTGAAAATGTCCTCTCTCCAAAATTCCAAAGGAAGCCACAGTAGCCACACCCAAATCGGAACCCGTGAAGGAAGCCCTTATGTAGGATTAAATCCAACATGCTAGGGCTTGATGAAAAAGCCAACCTAATTGTAAAAATAGGGCCCTCCTTCAAAAATTCTATTTCTATCTGACATGCAAGTAAACACCACTTGAAAATAGCCATTGGCTCCCAGCATTATGTCCATATCCCCTTTTGGGCACCATGTACGACGAGCCCATGACTCCAGAAAGGACAGAGACACTCGGATCCCCAAAACTTACATATCATTGCATGTTTTGACAAATAGTTGATATCCTCCACAACAGACTCAGACTGGACCTCCACAAAACGACGAGCCCATGACTCCAGAAAGGACAGAGACACTCGGATCCCCAAAACTTACATATCATTGCATGTTTTGACAAATAGTTGATATCCTCCACAACAGACTCAGACTGGACCTCCACAAAAGGCCTATTATTGCTCTTGGCAAGACACCCATTCACCTTTGAAGGCCTAAAACCTCCAAATAAAAAGGACGACTCTCCCATTCCAGAGTCATTCTCATAAAAAACTGGATTCACATGCAAAATCCCTGATGGACTGCAACCCACCTCTGAATCCTTGAAGGACAAACCCTTCCCACCAGAAGAAACCCCTCCCAGCGCCATGCAAGGCCTCAACCACAAAACCCCGAAGGGGAAACCGCAGCCTCACTGCGCCAAAGGAAAAACAAAAACACAAAAAGAGAAAACCCCACGAGCCAGCCAAGAACCCAACACCACGAACCAAACAATACCCCAGCCCAGGCGCCTTCACCACCACGGGGTTCCAACATAACGAACACCACACAGTGAGCAAAATGGATCGGCAGAAAGGAAATTAACTCCCCACGCGCACAGTAAAGATCCCCCCACCCCCGATCTAGAACGCCAGCCGCACCTGCAGAAAGAAAGTAGGCATGCACGTGACTCACAGGTCGCG
>VDFB02258214.1:0-23287 GCA_007258455.2 Sequoia sempervirens | reverse complement strand
CAACTTTCTTTCATTGTTCTCACTGTTTATTATCAGGCATCAGATATTTGTTTAAAAGAAAACTCTTCAAGACTGTCCATGAAATGATTGTCGTGTATGCATAGCATTTTCATCTCTATGATGTCTCTAGCTTGAAAAGGCTATTGAACTTGTGGGATAAGTAGTTTTTTATGCATTATTTAAAATGCTCAGTGCACATTCCAATATGAAATATGATATATTTCACAATGTTGTTTTCCAGATACAAGTTGCTCATAACCTTTAGGCTGCTCTCCATAGTTGATCTATCCTCTGTCATTATTGCTCATAAAGAATATCACATGTATTTTGCTGTTCCTCTCATAGGAATTCATTATTTTATCATACTGAAAGCTCATTGCTCACTTAGTAGTTGATTACTGTAGACAAGATCATAATGAAGTACTAACTTTTTGAGTAATGTAAACTTGCAAGACACTCATTCACTTGTACTTGAACTTTGATATCTATTCATTTGACTGTCGTGGTTTATAAAGCATGCATGCTATGTCCACATGATACCAAGCTTACCATTGAAACCTTGTTCCATTTAGCTTCTATAACTACTCACTGGAGAAATGTTTTGTGAACCTAATATGTATGACTGTTCATAATCATTTTATGATTATGTTGATATGATGACTTTAAGATTGCATTTCCCTCTTAAATAAGTTCAAACGAGCTCATTATCTGATAACTTAGCATGTCGGGCTCAACCCTTGTGGGAGCCACGTTTTAACCCACACGCTATAATTTGATGAATAAAACAAGGACATGATTACACCTGTAGTTGCACATGAAGCAAACAAGTTAGGAAAAACTTGTATATTTTAGGTGTGTTTGTTGACTCCAATGGTTTTCAAGGACACCTAAAAGGTACATGTAGCTTATTTAATACACATTATGATCAATTATACATGGATAGGGTGAATGTGTATGTAATGTTTGTAATCAGTCATTGCTTAGAGCATGCTCTAACACCATTATTATTGTCACATGCAAGACTAGGAGCAAAATGGAGCTAGGAGGGACAAATGAAGCTCAAGATAGGGACAAATGAAGCTCAGGATAGCAACATAACAGAAAGAGACATCAAAACCAGTCATTCACAGGAAATGACTGGTTCCCTTCCTTTTATGCACATTCATTGCTTTTTCTTACTTATTCATGTATGAATTTTCTCATAATTTTTATTGAATAAGCAAAGGTTAGTCTCATGGCTTGTATGAGACAATGTACACTTATACATTCAATAAAGATTAATTTATTTTGAAAAGATCATAATCTTTCTTCTATTACATGCATGTGTATGAATGCATTGATCTGTAATTGTAATCTTTTCTAGATTGTTTCATTTATACATTTGAATGCAATGAAGGAAAGTTAATAAAATGTTCCTCATTTTCTTAGTTTAAAATCAATACACTTCACCCGATTGAGCCTATGGGTGAAAATCTAGTAACAAGTGCTTCATGACCTCCTACTGCCATAGTATCTAGGGCCACCAATCACTAGATTAAAATTCCTTATGATAGCCATGTCACTAGGATCCATAGTATCCGACATATCACAATTCACAAAGATAGTTTCTTGAACCCTGCAGAGGATCTTATGCCAAAGTTGAGCCATTGCCATTTGTAAACCCTAAAATATCCTCATGTTCCTTTCCAACCACAATTGCCAAATAATAAGGGAGGGGCCAAGGTACCAAGCAAACTTAATAAAAGATGTATGTGCAAGAGGCCTACCCATGCTATCCCAAAACTCAATCAAAGAAGTGGCTTGAACACAGGCATGATTCCAAGCTCCCTCCAGAAGTGCCAAACTACTCGAGTAAAAGGGCACAAGAAAAAGAGATGAGAGGAACTTTCCTCATTGTTATTACAAAGAACACAGATAGAAGGACCATGGAAACCTCTCTTTTGTAAATTATCTCAGGTAAGACATCTATTCTATGCAACCAACCATAAGAAAAAAATGCATTTGGGACAAGAAAATTTGTTCCAAACCTACTTCCACAAGGCACCTCCATCCTCCTAAACACTTGTCTTTCCAACTCTAGATAGCTCAAGGCAACAAAAAATTTACCCTTTGGAGAAGGACATACTAATTCATGATTTATACCTTAGAAGATGATGAACTTTAAAGCATATTTATCAATGGTTTACTTCCACTCTTTAAAATCCAATTGTACTTCAAATCTCATCATTCATTTTTAGATTTATGTACTATTTTATGTAAACATAAGTTATTTATTGAAAAATACTCTTTTATATTAAAGTATTTCTAGCACTTCACCTTATGTTTACGAGTTAGTGCCACTATCACATTTGGATAATGGGGGAAATGAGGATTTACTTAGACCAATTATCATCATGCACATACCAAACTAAATATATTTTGAGAATTGGCTACATTAAAGGATCCTATATATGTATTGGAATAAATTTTGGAACACAATCTTATTACTTTAAATTCGGATTAAGCGAATGAATATGTATAATCTTACAACCATAGGGTTAAATATTTTTCACTTATCATTGTATACACACACATTCTATAGATAGATGTATTGCATTGAAACATAAAATTTGAGATCTTATAGATAAAAATGTAATACAAGTTGAGGCTAGTCACATGGAGTTACATGATATAGACTCTTCTACTAATGAGATTATGAATTGTAGTGTACTACATGTTGAGGATATCTATAACAAAAAAAATCAATGACATAATATAACATCTAAGCCATTTATTTTATTGAATATATCTTATCACACTTTTTTATATAATAACACACTATGTGACAATGTGGATAATCCCATAGGGGGCGTTGATCTCTTAGTAGTATCTTTTAGAGAATATTATATACACACTCAATGAGGACAATTTGTTTCCTAGCTACCCTCACCTCTCTCTCTTACATTTAGTTCTTTTTTTTCCATCCTTGGATTGAGGTTGTTTATGTGTTCCTAATTAGCATGTGGATGACATGAATACACCTTTAATGATTCATGTTGACAGAAGTGAACTTGGACATGTGTTGTGTTATTCATATCGATTCTTCCTCATGCTTTAATAATTTCTAATTTGGCCTTTTGATTATCTCATGTGTGTTGTAATCCACCTTGTTTTTTTTTCTATTTACCTTGTTTGTCCTTACACTTTGACCTTTGTATATTCAATGTTTGTTGTGTATCTTCTATTCTCATTTCACCTTATATATTATGCACTCTATTTTTTATATTTCCTCACTCAAGGCCATATTTATAGTTCATTATTCTATGCTTATTTCCCATGCTCCCTCATATTCCATGTGCAACTCCTACGTTTTTCTGACTCTTATGTCCTCCTATGCTTTTGTGTTTTCTATTTATGTTTTCACATGTTTCCTTGATACTTTTTCTATTTATATGCTTCTTATCTCCTAAATTTATTGCCTTGGTTATCATGTGTTCCTTGTTAAGTTCTTATGACATCTATAGTCTCCTTATGTCCTGTTATTACAATGTTATTTATCTTGGATGTTCATTATGTTCACCTTTATCACAATCATACCACTTCTTATGTTTACATTTTCTACTATGACACTCACATGTTTCCATATGATTATCATTCTTATATATTATGCTTGCATGTTTTACTTGTTCATGATTCTTATCCTATTTATATCTTATGATCCCATGTCTATGATCCTTATCATGTTTACATCTTCTAATCCCATGTTTATGATCCTTATTGTGTTAGAATATTATAGTTTCATATTTATGATCTTTATCATGCTTGTGATTGTATGTTTATAATCCTTGTCATGTTCACATCTTACACTTACATAATATGAAATTGGTGACACCTACATCTTTTACATTATATTTCTACCTAAACAACCATTATATTATCATTTACTTACATTGGAGAAAATATTGAGCATTCTACCTTTCCCTTCTTACACATGCCTTCATGATTATCTTCTACTTATGTCCTTACATTCTTATTATATGATGACATATTATACCATGTTTACATGGCTTATCATGATTATATATTTTTCTCCTCTCTAATATTTTGCATTCTTTGTATGCTACAAATTGAAGGTGGCATTTATGTGACTAAGGTTCCTTTGTGAGTTATGTTTTATAGTGACATGCTTATAATCATTCCTACCTAAGGAGAACATTTATCAAACAATTCACAGATTCAAATCTTTCATTTTCTTGGTCAAAGGTTTCTTGCATAGTTAGAGCTTTTGTTAATTTTCCTACTAGGTGGAACCTCTCATCCTCATCCTTATCCTTTTACTATTTTCTAGAAGATACTTATTTTTAGCAAATTGTGATTATATTCATCTTTAAATACTTGACAAATGTTGCTCATTGCATGCCTTTTCTATTTTGTAGGTTTTTACTAAGCATTCATTACAAGAAGAATCGAAGAATGATATATATTACTTTACTCAAATTCATATTCTTTAAGTATTTATAAAGTATTTAATTTACATGTTGATTGCTTGTTCTAATTTGACATGCATCCACCTAGTAGTTCAATTGCACATAAAAGTAGATAAACAATCTAATAGTGAAAATTACATACCCATTCCCTTTTCCCATATATTTTGTGCTTGCTCTAATTTAAAGTGTCTTAATTACAACAATAAATGTGCATGTGGTATATTATTTCATGAATTAAACTCATTATATTCACATATCTTAATCTCATTTGTCACTCATCCCCAAATATTGATTCTAATCTCTTGGTTACCAAGTTACTTTTACCTTCATGAGTAAAAATGGTGATAAATGTAAATGATGACTTTGATATGTGAATGAGATACTTAAATATGCATTAAGATGTTATTGCTTTTTAAGGTATGATTGTGTTATGAATATACGTGATTATGGAAAATGAGATGAATGAATACATACTATAATATGAAATTACTTTAATGCTTTGATGATGCTAATAATTTATGATGCAAATAGTTTCATGTGAACGGCTAACTACCTTCGTGATGCACTAAGTTGGATGCAGGAAATGAGTTAAGCCCTCAGGTAAGAGAGGGGGAGTATCACTCAGGAGAAGAACTTGGTCTGGTAACCCTTAATGAGCCTATACACACTCACATCTTAGTTGGTTAAAGTTGAGTCAAGTTAGTTCATGAATTTGGTAAGTAAACCTTTGGTCATGGTTTTGGGATGTTGAAATGTTTATGTAATGGGTTTTGATTTCCTTTGGGTTGATAGGAAGATAAGGTTATTGTTTATGACTTCCTTGTGTTTGTCTTGTCAACTTGAGTTTTGGTGTTAAATATCTTTGATGAACTTAAAATGCTTTTAGGTTGTGAATAAATATATGTATATATATTAATGAGGATATGCATATATATGTATGTATATATATAATATATATGAATAATTAAATATATTAAACATATTGTGAATAGTATATATATATATATTATAATGAATGAATCTATATATATATATATATAATGAATTAAAAGTGATCACATATATATAATATGCATTCGATAAATAGGTTGAGGGCTTGTGTTAGCCACAACTAAACTAATATTCACAACGCATAAATTAAAACGATGTTATATGCAAATGTTTGAGTATATTTGAAATGTATATATATTATAATTTTTAAACAACCAATAAAACACGAAATACCCCACGTGGAAGGTAGAATTGAAGCAGATTTAAATGGATAATGAAATCATACCAACTACATAATAAGGCGTATAAGTGGCAGGGTAATTAGGAATAACCATGGCACATACCATATGATGGTGAGAGACTTGTTTTAAAACCAACAAACATAACAAGTGCCACGTAGTGGCTAGTACTTGCCTTTATAGTATTTTAAATTGAATAAAAATAAATGTAAGTTTGTTAATATGAATAAAATTAAATGTTAATTTTTTTAATTATAGTATTAACATGATATTTAAAAATGTAACATTAATGTTAATTTTTATTAAAATTATATAAATAATTAACATTATAAAGATATTATAAATATAAAAGAAAAATCAAATGATAGTATAATATAATTAAAAGAAAAAAATATAATTATATAAATATAAAACATAATAATATGTATAATACATTATAAATTTATTATATTATATTAAATAATATTTATTAATTATATAGTATAAGTATATGAAATAATTAAATAATAATTATTTAAATATAAAATTTATATAATAGTTTTGTTAAATAACAATATGTATGTTATAATTTATGTGAAATATAAAAAATTAAATCTATTAATTGTCATAAAAAATAGGCAAACTAATAGTTCATTCTAAAAAATAGGCAAAATAATAGTTCTTAGTTCAAAAAAATAGGCAAAATTTTATTTTCACTTTTCCTAAAAATCCTCCAATAACACACAAAACTTCTTACCCAATCATATTGATGAGAAATAATTTTTATAATTTATAAAATTAAATATTTTGCAAGTTCACTTTACAAATTGATTTTTTTTAAAAATTATTATTTTTGATTGGTTGAAAGTTAACTTATTAATAACTAATTAACTAAGAAAAAAAAAAAACTCATTGCAATAGTATTGCCTAAGGGCAAGTACTAATAATATGCAACACATTGTTTGTAGTGCTTATTGAATGCAAATATGAGGTGAATAACTCGAATTAGAGCCAACACTATGATGGTATTGTGCAATGCATATAATGTGCGTGAGTTTATGCTAGCACATAGTTTACAAGGTGTTGTTGTATGCAAAATGAATAACCTTTTTGAAGTAAAATGTGACATGTTTAAAGTTGCTAAAGATATTAAAACTCACGCACAACATAGTGAGCTGAAGAAGGCATCACGATAATAGGTAGGACAAAGCAAATAGGAGTCTAAAACCAATGCACCGCCTTGAGGAAACATGAAACTTAGTCAAAGCATAGATGGAAAAAATATGTGAGGGTAGTCTACTTAGAAATCAAATAAGAAATCTGTAGAGAAGCGTCGTTGTCCCTTGACTCAGTAAAAGAGTCATGTTGTCTCAAGAATTAAGTTGACTCAACCATTAGAAAAATAAAGACTGTCATGTGTTGCAATATGAGAGTTTAATCACTTGAGTCGATGCATGTACATAGGAAGGTGGAAGAATTGTTAGCTTGCTTGTAGCCTTTGGAAGCTCAAATTTTAGTATATATAAAGGTAATATCTTTATCATTTGTTACACTTTCCATTCTAATTTTTTTGTTGTTATTATGCTATATTTCTATGCAAGCATTATTTTAAGAGTTTTAGTGTGTGTGAGAGAGATTTGTTTGAGAGTTATGTATTGTTGAGAGTGCTTGAGAGGAGGCTAGAGTTGGATATTAGTTGAACATTGGCGAAGTAGCATTTGTGTTGTGGAGTCTGAGGTTGGAAAACAACATTATCAATTGGAACTTTATATCCAGGAACACTAATTTCTATTCCTCCATTATTTATGTTTGAAAAGGGTTATTTGATGATAAATGCCTTTTTTTGGAAAATATTGCCTTTTGAAATGCATGATATGCTTGTTCTTATGAACTTAGTTATTCCCTAGTATGGAATAATCTTCTGTGATTCTTGAATGAGTCTTTTATTAGTAAACCCTCTTATTTGGGAATACATTTATATTACGTTGAAGCATGTGTGGATTAAATGCTATTAGAGCTATACTTATTTCGCTAAGTATATATGGATATGGCATGAAAAGTGAGACATGGAATATGTTGCTATCTTGATTTGTTAACTTATGACATGCTAGGTAAACCTTCGTGGATAAGAAGGTTAGTAATACAACGAGAATAATGGCATGATAGAAATGTCATCATTGATAGATTGTAATGTTATGTGAACCATGTTGATAGTCTATACTTGATGGATTACTCATATCTCCTTGAAGTAGGAAGATAGTCTTTTCCTTAGGGCTAGGGTGTATACTAGATTTTTATATCAATATTCAACAATAGGGTTGAGAAATGTATTTTTTGATTATGCTATAATCATATACCTGATTAGGAGTCTATTCCTATTTATGGAATTCTAGAAGAGTACTCACGTTCTAGCAACCCAAAGCTGTATTGAGAAGAGGACTTGTAGGTGTAGAAGCACAAACTTCTCTCAGGTTAATGTCCTCCAGATTATACAAATATAGTGAACATTGTAAACATATGAATATTTAAGGTATATTGAAAGAGAGGTTTTATAATTTGTTTATGATCACTTGATCGTTACAACACTTTTGATTGAAACCCTAGGTTGGGAATAACCTATTTGGCTGGGTTGTTTACTTGATTATTAATGAAGCAAATAGGTTGGGGTTAACCTATATGATCTGATTCATCATTCGATTGTTGATTGTATCTTCAATTGAGTCATTTATTGATGAGATTTTACTTTTGAATGGAGTCATTTATTAATGAGATTATACTTTTAAAATTGATTCATTTTATGATTATGACATTATGATTACCTAGGTGATTAATTAGGTTATTCCTAGGGTTAGATAATCCATGAGAAAGAGAGTACCCTAGTTGGTCACTTATTATGTGTGGATGTATGTTTATATCTGGGGTTAGAGAAATCCACAGGAAAGTGTGTAACCTAGTTCATCAGTTTGTTAAGACTTAGTTACTCTTGGGGTTAGGGTAATCCATAGTTAAGAGAATAACCTGGTTGAACATTTTATTATATCATCACTTTAGAGTGAATGTATGCTATGTTTATGGTCAATACCAAATTGAGCTAAAGGGTGGGTGGACAGATGACTCTCACTTGAAGTATTAGGTGTTGAATTCTTTGGCCAGAGTAGTGTAAGTAGCCACTATTTACACTGCTAGTTCATTGTGATCCATGATTGCATTCTAGATAGGGAAGTCATACATGTAGGTTGTAGCCAATGTATGGTAGCCTCTAGATATGTAGGACACAACACTATGCTCAAGAATGCCAAAATTATGGGGTTACGAAACCAATCTCTTTATGGAATGGTAGGGCCATCTTACTAGTTAGGTAGATGTGTGGGGGACCGCAATAAGTCTGTGGTGGTGAAAAAGTGCTTGAGTGATGCTCTCCCTCATAAGTTGGCGACCAGGATTTGATGATGTATGTGCTAGTATTGGGGACAAGTAGAATGTATGCACCAGTGACAGAGACATCTAGAATGTATGCACCAATGTTGGGGACATCTAGGTGTATGCCTAGGTAGGGACATATGGAGAATTTGTATATCTATTTCATTAAGCTCATGAAAGCTATGTATGTAGACATGTATCTCTATTCTTATTATTAATTATAATTGGAAAAATGTTATCATTACATGGGATTATGTAATCGATAAACATTACTTGGAATTATGTAATGTACTTTATGAAAATGCAAGGAAATTTGAAATAGGTATAATTTTGAATATGCATTTTTTATTATTGAAATGCAGTGGGAGTTTGGAATGGGACTATTCCAAATGTGCATCTTATTATTGAATTAGAAAAAAATTATTGCTATATTTTGCAAGCATATGTTATTCACATGTGGGTTAAAACATGGTAAAATCTTTGGGTTAAAAACCGAGCATGTTACAAGATCCATTTTTCATCACCCAAAATTTGATTCATTAGTGTAGATTTGACTTGGTCACTTTTGCACCTGTGGATCTGAAACTTAAACTTTTAAAATTCAAAATTATCATTTAAACATTATTGATCACTTCACTAATTATTTTTTTCTTTTTTTAAAGGGGTAAACGCTTTTGACCTGAAGCTATGAATTAGTGAGGTCACAAACAAAGGACCTCATCCCCAACATAAACACTCAACAATTACACCCTAATGAGGTTTGAACTTTGATGGCAAGAACAACAATACAACAACTTAACCATCGCACCATGCCACTATTGGCATCACTTCACTAATTGTTATGTGCTAACTTAGCACACATTTTTTTGGTTTGCATGCTTGGTTGCATTTAAAGACATTCCTTCACACATTTGAAAACATTAAGGACTATCATTCTACAAGCATGCCAAGGTTTATTAATATAGCATTTATGTGAGAATTCTAGCAACATTATCAAAGCATTGTATCAACACATATCATACTAGGTCTATTGCAAACTTGTTTGTTGTCTTTAATCCTTTCCTTAGAGTTATAAAACTAGTCCATCAAGGTTTGATTGAGGAGAACATGACCTTCACAATTCAATAGATTTCACAAAAGTATTTTTAAACACAATTTATCCTTATGTGAATTCATACATCACCAATCGCATGAGAGAATTCTAATAGTCCAATTGAAGAGATCAAATTTGTGAGCTACAGTTAAGTCTATGTGTAGACTTAGGTTTGCACTCTCAAGATTAAGTGTACATTCACATAAGAAATTTTTAGCAAAAAACAGCTAGTTTATAGATATGTGATCTTCATATTAACAATCACTAAAATTGTAAAACCCAATAAATCAAATTTTAACATCTATCACAATATATTTTCATAATTAAATTTATTTAATTTAAAAATTATTAATTGCAACTCTAAATCCTAGGCATTTATTACTGTCCATATATTTGTCCTACATTTATTTTCATTGTATTTCCGTATCCGAAAGACTACTCTGAATTTTTTTTTTTTGACGGAGTCGCAGCCGATTTAAACCCGGTGGTGAGACGGCAAGTTGAAGATACAGAGGTTTCCGCTTTCGATCTCTGTTGGTACCAAGTTTCCACATGACTATGCTTCACGCGAATTTATCATTATACTTAATGTTGTTGGCCTGCTTTCTCAGAGGAAGCGCGGCAGCCGAACGAATCGTTTCCCCAACTTCAGGTATGGATCGAATTCCTCTTATCATATACACCATTTGGCTGTATAAGATTGTTATTCACTTCAGCTGTCAGAAGACGTAGCAAATGGCATGTGAGCTCAAATAAAACAAATGAAGAAAAGCCTTATTACATAGACCAGAATGGCCGGCATTCTTGTACACGCCAGGGAGAATATCCAATTGTGCTGTGTTTTTCCCAACAATGATAAATGGCTGCAACAGATATTTGGTCTTCTCCTGATTAGTACTTATTTCTCACCCTACCTGGTCCCGCCGATATAAAATTACTTACCTTTTTTGGCCTATCAGTCGGGTCCGTTGCTTGCTCTTTTTGGCCCGCAGAGATGACTCTGCTCTTTCATTGGGCTGTCTGGGAGACTGGTAGGGTTTTCTTTTTGCGTCCCCAATTTTTATGTGTGGCATAGTTCGTATTTGTTTGACACGCCCTTGCATGCATCCAGAAGCTAATTTACCAGGGAGTGCGCATGATACAGTGTTGGTTCGGGGATTCCCAGATCTTCGTCGGGACCCCAGTTTGGCACGCCTTGGGTATATCCATACAAATAAATCTAAGCAAAATTAACCATAATGCCGATGTTATATGCATTGAAGCACAAAAATAACAAAGCACCACCGATAATTGATGATTCAAATTAAGTCATAACTCATGACATATATATCACATAGGTCTGTCTATGTTATTAGTTTAAAATAGGAAAATGGTCAATATTTATTGTCAAACTCAAAAACTACACGAACAAATCATTATAACGCTCTTCATTGAGAACCAGGTGTAGTGACACTAGCGGAAGTCTAGTTAGTTGTGTGCTCTTTGATTGTAACGACCTATCTCTTGTGTAAATTAAAAATTTTCAAATTCCACTTCAATCATATAAAGATAACAAGTAACAAAGGCAATACAATAAAATTTTTCCTTTCTTTATTAATAAATGTATACAAGTTACAATATATTTCCACATGAATTCCATTTTCTTTGCAGATATAAATCAGAGTTCAAAAGTAATACATTTACATACATAGCTCGTAAGCTTTTGCACAAATACAAGTAAGAAGGTCCAGGAGTCCGTCCTTTCAAATCTTGGTACATTGGCCGCTTGCTGTGGAGGAGAAACATCACTCGGGCGCTTTTCCGCCAACCACGGACTTATAATGCGGTCCTCCGCACACCTATCATTAGATAGATTGCCCTCCCTTCGAAGAAGAGATTGGTAGGGTATCTTTTAACGATTACCAACTGAGCATAGTGCTGTGTCCTATACAAGTAGAACCTTGCTATTTCACAATCTCAAACTAGTACTTGGATCACAATGAACTGACAGTGTAGTCTCAACTATCTCACACCTAAGTGGATGTCGTACCTTTCACTACTTTGGCCAAAGTGTTCTCATTCAGTACTTCGAATGAAGGTCATCTATCATAAACACTACTCAGGGCCGATTTGACTTTGGGCTTCCTTACTCTATGCGTAGGCTATGTCCTTCAATGGGTTCAGCTTACCCCAGACTTCCTACCTCAAACAGTCTATTAAGAAATGAGTAAATCAACAAGTGTCTAATATCCTAACTCCTGATTTCGGAAATCTTTATCCTAGGAGTGAAGCTTGTCAAAGTTAACCTAATAACATAAGCTAAAGGTCATACTTGGTTTTGACATCATTTCGTTCCTAGTAGATATTAATTACTCTACGTATTCTCCATATACGGAGATCATACAAAATTGCAATCACACAAGTATGCATCTTCTATTCTTCTTTATTTAGAATGCCTTATTTATACATTTCATAGTAAAAATGCATCTTTTAAAACTCTAAACATCATATTCCCTAGATGCAAACTATTATATTGAATAATGAACATACAACAGAAGTTCAAGAACATATACCCAAGTAAGCACAGTCATAAAACATAATCTTTTCAAAATAAGTAAGAATCAAAGAGTGCATTGGATAGTAGAAGAATATCCCATGCCTAGATTAAAGTTTTTCCCAAAAGTTGCTGAACTCAGGGAATTCGCACAGCACTTCCAGCACTTCGAATTAGGTTGGCAAAATCCTCTTTCCAATTTCTGCCTTTCTCATACAGAAATTCCTCTTCAATTTCACTAAACTTCACTTAGTATTCTCTCTAAACTTCTCACTCAGAATTGTGTAATTCAACTGGCAAAGATACAACTGAATTGAGGAATAAAAACTCAGAATAAACAATGGTGAAGAATTGGTAATTCACAGCTCTCAGGAAATTATAAATCACTCTCAGAAATATAGAAATATCACAGCTAAGATAAAACCTCTCACTCACAGCAAAAGAAGATCACTCAGAAAATACTTTGAAACTCTTAAAATGAGAGCAAAATCGAATTCCAAACTGTGTGATTTAGAATAAGCAAAGCAGCCTTTTTATAGTGTTTCAAAACCCCAACCAATTCCTCTTCCTAAGGCGTCCAAGTTGCCAGCAGGGTTTGGAATAATTCAATCATGAGATGTGGCGAACTCTAGAGAAGATTCGACCTTCTTTTGGTGACAGCAAATGAAGAATGGTTCATTTTGCACATGATAAAAATCAGAAACATGACACCTACAAGCATCCCTCCCTTTTGGCGCAAATAACCAGCAAATGGATTGAAGCAAATCTCTGAAGATTCGGCCAAGATTGTCAAGCTCCAGTTGCGTTTGAGTTCTCCAGGCGTGCACGACATGCTTCTCTCACGCCATTTCTTCCTTTTAATATTTCAAATGTTTCTTAAAGTTCATAATGAAATATTTGCCATGGCATGATTAAACTAGGAGGTGCGATGAAGTCTTAATATTTCTTCTTTTTATAAAATCATCAAACTTAATATTTCCCATTCTAAATGTTATCACGAGATTATCAAAGATGCATTTCATTTTAAAAAAAAAATGAATTAAGGCTCCCATTAAATCGTTTCAAAACTAAGGGTTCGATTACTCTTTAATTTAATCAATTATTCCATAGTTTATAATAAAGTTTTCAATAAAGATTTTTTTTTAGACTGCTGGAATCGGGTAGCACGACCCCCTATAAACTGCAGTGCGCTTGGTAAACTTTTTAACGTGACCAGCGGTGCTGGCGCGACACGCCCTCCGGTACCACGGGGGCTGGGGAGACTAGACCTCATGACCAACCCTCTGCAACAAGAAAGATTTAGCCATTCAATAAATATTTTAACTATGCAAAGTAAAAATCGTTTTCCCACCCAATTACACAAGGTAATATTCAATTTCCCAAATTACTCTAGGTAATATAAAATTCATAAATATATTTATATATTTATATATTTATTTACTCCTAGTAAAATATAATCTTTAATTTTCACTTAAGAGATTTTAAAATATTATTAAACTTAGGTAAAAAGTTACTTTCCATAAGTAAAGAAGTTTAAATAAAATATAATTTCATTATATATATTTTATTATATAAATATTATTATAGTCTTTAATATATTAAACATATATATATATTAAATACTCGAGTATATATATATATTAATATAACTATAACAATATTATATATAATTCATAATATATAATTTCATATAAATTTATAAAAATATCGTGAGCCAGTAAGCAACCCGATATATAAATTTATATACATTTTTACGTAAAGTCATTAGGCAAAAGTAATATTATTTTATTAATATCCATAAATAATAGGTAGCGTGTGTATATATATATACATATATGCATATATACTAGTATATACCTCAGTGTACATACTATATACATGTATATACACACCCACTTAACCTATTCACTTATGTCCATTCACGTTATCCTCACAATGATCATAATACTGTAAGTCTGATAAACAAACAATCATCACTCTCAAGCACATAGAAGTAAACTAGACTCCTAAAGCCTATGGATGACTTATCAAGACCAACTTATCTGACTTGGTTTCTCAACACCTATTCTGACGTGTGTGTATGCTCAATTGGTAATCGTTACTGTTTACCCGACCAAGCTCCTCCCTGAATGATGTCTCTCCTCTGTCCAGAGGAATGGTCTTCATACCTGCACATGATGACATGGCAACGGGAGTTTATGTTCACAACAAGGCATAAAACATCATAAAAGTTAGAATAAGCATTATTCATCAACTTGTATGCAACATTCATCTAGGTTCACATCAATAGAAGTAACAATCAAAATGAAACCATCATTTAAACAGAACACCATCTTGTTGATAACAAGAACATCATTGTTTTATTCATCACATTGATTCAATCATCACCCTATGTAATAATAGCTATACAATTCGGGGTGTAACATTGATAGTTGCTTTTTTATGTTTTTATTATGACTGTCGTACCTGGACCATTTCTTTAAACTATGTTTTTATCATGAAAGTTGGGTGCTTGGGATAATAGAATTCGAGAGGTACCCAAATCATTACCAGAATCAGAAATTTACACTACCAGGGACAGTTATGGGTGCCTCCAGGGCATTACTTGTTAGTCTAGAAGGCTCATAAGAGGTTGTTTTTACAAATTATTATATAGGGATTCTCCCTAATATTTTTAACATTAGATCTAGTATCTAGTACTCAATATCTTGTTTTAGCATTCTAGCTCCTTTCCTAGTCGCACCATCCAACTCTTAGTTAGTGCTAGCTACAGCAGGCCAGTAGTATGCTGTGGCTCTATCTCGGGCTGTGCTACAAAGTAAGAATGCTGCTCACCTAGTTCTAGTCTGAACACTGCAATATTTCAGAACCACCCATGCAGTTGCAGATGTCTGCTTCTGTAGTCCATAGCTCAGCCATTAGAAAGCCCACGTGATTAAGCTTTTAGGACTTCATGCCACTTGTCTTCATTTATTGAATTCAGCCTTCTGCCTAGCATAACAATGCTCATGTTCAGTCCATTGAGCCTGTAGCTCAAGTCAACTCTTGGCATCCTAGATCTCTTGCAGCTGCTGCAATTTTTCTGGCTTGATGTAATAACTTTGAACCACAGCCTCACAACTGTTTCAGGTTTTATTTTCTCCTTTTAATGCTCAACCAAGTATTTGATATGGATAGAAGATCTGTTATGCTCATTGTCTTGAATTAGCCAATTTAGCAGAACGGTTTGGTTGTGTATTTACTAAAACTCTTGTCATGCTGTAATGATGACCCCTTACACTTTTACCTTTATGGTAGTAGATGCAGTCACATGAACGTAAATTTTGGGACATAAAGGAGGCAAGCTAATAGTTACGCAGTTAATGAAGTAGCCTATTGATCTGTAAAAAAGTTGGAGATAGTTTCCTAACAGTCCTCAATTATGGATTGGCATATTGTCAACTCAACAAACACTTCCCAAACTAAACTTAAGTTTAAATTTGCTCTACAAATTCCGTTAGTTCATTCTCTTATGCATGAAATGAGAAAAACAAAGTGATCACATCCACATAACAGCAGCAAACACCATCAACAAGACTGAAACACAAATATACACCTAGAGAAACTTGTAAATGGGAAAAAGCTCTTAAAGAGTGAGTAAAAACTCCTCATTCCACTAGTTTTCTGTCATCTACAAGTGTATAAACTGTCTCAGGGGTGAATTGAAGCACATACCTCACATACAATGAGCTCCTGCACCTTCAGATGTTTACAACTCCACAAAAAACCTGTCCTTTTCCTGCAGTTCTTAAAAAAAGATCATATGGAAGCATAAAATGAGAGCCAACCCTTACCCCAGATGTTCCTTGTCCTTTTATGAGTCTTTGGACTCCTACATGGAAGGCAAATTCTGTTTGAAATGCTCAGAAATAGACAATGTCCAAAACTATTCAACTTCCTCACAGGGCAAAACCACTGCAAAATGACAGTGGGAAGTTACACAACCATTGGGGTGGTTATTAATATGCTCAGTCAGTTATGAAACTGCCCCTTGTTGAAAACCAGCAGTTTCACCACCAACTGAATTCTGCTCATTTTTTGCCCCCGTGCCTCTAATCACTGACTTCTTTGAGATATTCAGGACCATAGTTGGTAGACTCGCAGAAAACTCGCGAGATTTTTTTAAAAACGAGTTTTTTTGAGTTTAACTCGCGAGTTTTTCTCAGACGAGTTTTTTTGAGTTTTTTCGAAAAACTCACGAGTTTTTGCCAAGTTTTTTGAAAAAGTTGCGAGTTTTTGCTGAGTTTTTCGAAAAACTCGGCTATGCAGAACTTAAAGCTGAAAATGTCTTTTTTGATGTTCATTTCATTTCAAAAACACTTGAGAGCTAGCACAAAAGCGCCTCAATGACCTTGTCTTTGTTCAATACAACCTTCGGTTGCGCACAAAGAGAGTAGAAGAAAAATCACTGGATCCTATTGATTTAGATGAGATAGATCCTTACAGTGATTGGACAAGGCGAGATGAGCAGCCTCCATTGTTTACCGCGGACAAGATCCTTGACTTCGAGAGACAAGCAATGGAGGATATGGGTGCATCAGGAGATGTAGGGTTGGAGGACATTCCTAATGATGTGGATGAGAGATTTCCACATCCAGATACTCAGCCTTCCATGCCAGCAGAGGAGCCGGCAGCAGTAGCACCGCCACCGCCACCATGCACACAAGGTAGGCCTAGAGGACCCACCCCTTCCCTAGCTGTTGCTAGACTAGCAAAGAGGAAAGCCTAGCATGTTATATTTAGTTACTTTTTAGTATTTGCTTCTAGTTCTAGTTTTACTATTTTCATGTATCAGACTTTCAAGTTTCTAGCCATCGGGATTCCGCATGAGAATGCTATTTTGTAATGAATTTGCATTAAAGTCAATCAAAATTAATAGAAAACACTTTTGTACTCATTTACGGACTCATTGGATTCATCTTGTCATTGAATTTTGCAAAAAAAAGTGTTTCTAATGAAATTTAAGCAATTTTTTAAGTTCCTGAGTTTTTCCGAGTTTTAAAAACTCTCCAATTTTTGGCTTGGCGAGTTTTTTTCTGGGGTGAGTCTTCCAACTATGTTCAGGACCATCACAAAGCTGTCTTTTGTACTGAGAAACAGGTTGTTGTCTTGAAAAACATTGTGTTATGTTTTAGCAGCTATTTGGTGTCTTGTGATAATTCCTTACTAAAATAGCGACAATGGAACCCTTGGTCATCATTCTTAGATCTGTTTTCAGCTCAATCCCCACCAAGGAGGCTTTTGGTTCCCAAAAGTTTAGGGACTTCACCAAGTGAGGAAATTTCTTCCCCACTTCCACCTATGGATACAAATTTACTTTGCTTGGTGGCTGTCCTTTAAACCCAATCAACCATGTCTCTTGTATTCTGCTCATTTTTCTTTCTTTTTTGTTAAGTACACCTCATCACCCCTGGCTCCTCTTGGCTGCTTGGAGCTAAATCATCAATTGGTAACTTGCCCTTGAAGCCTATCATTTCGTAAGTACAGCCAAAAACGATCACCAACTTTGAGTTTGTGCTCTACCCCATGTTGGTCATCTTGCTTTTTATGATTGGCTTGTGAGTCCCTCAATTTCTCTTAGACTCAGAGATGTATTTGCTGAATTTTCTCAATGAACCTTTTAGCTGTGTGGGCTTTGGAATCCATATTCTTTTATTCTTTTTGTGACTGGCCCATAGGAATATTAAAGGGATTTGGTGGTAGGAAACTAAAACACACTTGAAAAATTGACAAACTAGTTGGTATATGGGCTGTTATGTGGTTAGCGTGCTGAATAAATGCCAAATTTTGTAAATGTAAACAAATCTAACGGCAAGTATAAGAGATTAAGGGTTCTATAAGTATTCTCAGTCTCAGAAATCTATCAAAAGCTAAGACACAGATTTTCGACTTCCAGAAATACTCAGATTTTCGACTTCCAGATTTAATGATAATTAATGTGCTGAATGCAGAACATTGTTCGATTTCTATGTCTGCATATCAGTGAAGGATTCGCCATATGTATGTTAGGAAACCCGGCCTCTAAGAGACACGTCTCATGAGAGGACGTGTCTCCACGAGTGGAGACACGTCCACTCATGGGACATGTTCTTTAGAGTGCGGGTTAACACACAGTTAACAATGCGTTAGTATAACACATATACACTAACCAGCGAATAACAATATAAATTTCGATTTAGAATATTAAATATGATTCGCATTTTATACTCATAAATTCGAATGATATGTTATTTTTAGAAATAACGATAAACTCAATCAGGTATGAAATACGATGGTGCTTGTAGCAATCGTTTTCCAGATCTGACCGACGCTATCTTTCAATAACACTCCCTCTTAGCTAGGGAAGATGTATCAAATCAAATAACTAGAGATATCACCTAAACACATGATATCTAAGACATAATATGATTTCTCAATATTGTCAAGTCACATGACATTCTTCATATCATATCTTATTATGGTATGTGCACTGACATCAAGTCACATGATGTCTATCATAATTCATGGCATATCCATGGAGATAAATATCCACCATGATTATCTCTTAAGGATCATAATGATCTACAAATGATATCAAGTCCCATGATATCAATAAGAGACACTATCATGACATGTCCATAATATCAAGTCACATGATATCTATCATGATAGTTTGATCATTGTAGAGTCGTCACTTTACAATGTCAATTACAAGTGTACATTATTAGAAAGATCGTCACCTTTCAATAATGCATACAGGAAAAGTAGGCCCATAAAGTCATGGAGTCACACACATGACAAAAGAGTTTACACATTAAACATCTTTATATATATTAGTACAATTTATAAACAATTTGTATTTCAAACATAAATAACAAATTACATTTCAACCATACCAAGTTTCTTCCTGAAGTGCTCCACCTTGATTCGGGAGAGAGGCTTGGTGAGAATGTCTGCAGTTTGATCATTTGTACTGATATACTCCAACTGAATTACTTTCTTTTCCACCATATCTCTTACATAATGATAGGGGATCTCAATGTGCTTCGATCTATCATGAAAGACAGGATTTACAGAGAGTTTGATGCAACTCTGATTATCACAATGAATAATTGTAGGATTCAAGGGCTCACCAAAGAGTCCCACAAGCAATTTACGAAGCCAAACTGCTTCTCTTGCTCCCATTGAGGCTGCAATGTATTCAGCTTCTGTTGAGCTCTGTGCAACTGAAGATTGTTTTCTGCAAATCCAGAGATCATAGCCGATCCTAAACTGAAGCAACATCCTGATGTGCTTTTTCGATCGGTTATACTTCCAGCCCAATCTGAATCAGAGTACCCATGAAGATCTAGTTGATCATTCTTGTAAAGAAGACCATATCCAATAGTGCCTTGAAGGTATCTCAAAATATGTTTCACAGCCATTAAGTGAATTTCCTTTGGCTCACACATGAATTGGCTGAGAACATTCACTGCATAGCAAATATCAGGTCTGGTGTTAACCAGATACATCAAGGATCCAATCATCTGTCTGTAAAGGGTTGGATCTGCACACTTGGATTCTACTGCTGCTTCTTTCAATTTGTGAAGGTTGGTTTCCATAGGTGTAGACATCGGTCTACAGTCCAACATTCCAAATCTTTTCAAAATATCAATAGTATACTTCCCTTGATTTAGTATAATGCCCTCTGATTTCTGCCATACTTCTAAACCTAGGAAGTAGTGAAGAATGCCTAAGTCTTTCATGTCAAATTCAGAAATTAGATCCTGCTTCCCTTGAGCAATGAGGTGATCTTCTCCTGTTATCAGCAGATCATCAACATATAAAATAATTATTAGCATATCACCTTTGATTACCTTGAAGTAGAGATTGGAGTCGGCCTCATTCTTGGAAAATCCTAATCCCAAGAGATAGCTGTCAATTCTTTCATACCAACCTTGGGAGCCTGTTTAAGTCCATAAAGAGCTTTCTTCAGTTGCATACATGTGAGTCAGGTTTATGTATCACAAAACCTTCAGGCTGTTCCAGATAGACTTCCTCTTCAATGGTTCCATTCAGGAAGGCAGTTTTCACATCCATTTGATGATCTTCCAACCTTTAGTTGTTGCAATGGCTAACACTGCTCTCACTGATGTGTAACGGGCAACAGGTGCAAATGTTTCTTCGTAATCAATGCCTTCCTTTTGAGAAAAACCTCTTGCCACAAAACGTGCTTTATGTTTTTCTATACTGCCATCAGCAGCATGCTTGATTTTAAAGAGCCATTTGGAAGAGACAACAGATTTCCCTTTTGGTCTAGGCACTACATCCCATACATCATTCTTTAGAATGGACTGATATTCCTCTGTCATTGCATCTTTCCATGCTTGATTTTTGAAGGCTTCTGAAACACTAACAGGTTCGGAGTTTATGATATCGTTCATAAGGGCAACATAGCTAGAGAAGCGTTTGGGTCTTTTGCTCTCCCTGAACGTTCCTTTGGGTGCTACATGATTCTCTGCTTCTTTGATCATCTTCTTGGCCCAAAGTGGTCTCTTTTTGCCGTTGACATCTGTATTCTCATTTGAAGTAGAAGGAAGTTCATGTGACATTTCCTCAGGATGCTCCCTCTGAATCTCAGGAGCAAGTTCCATTTCAGGTACTCTAGGGGAATAGGTTTCAGTCTCACTAGAACTTCTTGCCCTCTTGAATGCAATGTCTTCTTCAAAGATAACATCCCTGCTCAATTCAATTTGTTTCTGCCCGGGTATGTAAATCCTGTAGGCTTTGGAGGTTTCACTATATCCCATAAATATCCCTTTCTTTCCGGAAGGTTCAAGTTTGAATCTCTTCTCCTTGGGCACATGAATATAGACGGGACAACCAAAAATCCTAAAGTGACTAATGTCAGGTTTTATGCCAGTAAAGGCTTCTTCAGGAGTTTTGTTGTCAAGATGAGAATGAGGACATCTATTTTGGATGTAGACAGCAGTCTTAGAGGCTTCAACCCAGAAAGAGGTTTCAATGTTTTGGTCAAGCAACATTGCTTTGGCAGCTTCTACAATGGTCCTATTTTTTCTTTCAGCAACCCCATTTTGTTGAGGGTTGTAAGCCATTGTGAACTCCCTCTTAATTCCAACACTCATATAGAATTCCTTAAAAGTTTCAGAGGCGTATTCTTTCCCATTGTCTGTCCTTAAGGTTTTTATTTTCTTTCTGGAGAAGTTTTCAGAGAGGGCTTTAAACTCTTTGAACCTTTTGAGGATTTCTCTTGACTCTTTACATTTAAGGAAATAGATCCAGGTTTTCCTAGAGAAATCATCTACAAATATGACATAGTATAGAAATCCTGCTTTAGAGGGTATAGACATGGGTCCACATAAGTCTGAGTGAACCAATTCTAACACATTTAGGGTTTTGCTCAAACTATTTTGAAAGGACCCCTTTGTATTCTTTCCTAAGGCACAACCTTTGCAAGTTCCTTCAAGAGATGGTTTTAACTTAGGTAAGCCTGTTACAAGTTTTCCTACAGAAGGTAGGGCACGGAAATGAAGGTGTCCTAATCTTCTATGCCAAATCTCATTTGAATCAAAAGTGTCAAGGGTAAGGGCTTGATTGACTTCAGTGCAAAGTTTGTAAAGGTACCCTTGTCTCACACCTATGATTTGGGCTTTCTTGATTGTTGAGTTCTTAGGCCATGCTAGAACTTTCCCATCCATAAAGGTAACTCTATAACCATTGTCTTCAAGGGCAGAGATGGATATAAGATTCCTTTTTATTCCAGGTACAAATAAGACCCCAGTGAGTTGAAGAGAGAGACCAGATTTCAATGAGATGGAGCAAGTTCCAACCCCTTTCACTTGATGTGTAGAGTCGTCCCCAATTGTGACATCTTCATCAGATTCTTCAGTCATAGTGTCTAAGTGTTCTCTAAACCCTGTGATGTGCCTCGAAGAACCACTATCAATCACCCAGTTGTTGATATTGTTAGATACTTGACTAGATAAGGCTGAATAGAACACAAAGTTTTCAGATTCATGATCTGAATTTGACTTTCCTACTTTGGCAAACGATGCTTGTTGTTTAGATCTGTCAGGGCACTTCATTGCATAGTGGCCATATTGATCACATCTAAAGCATTGTACTTGAGAGATGTCTTTCTTTTTAGAGGATCCCTTTCCATTGGAATTTCTCTTTCTTTTGAAAGATCCTTTCTTGAAGGGGTTTTTCTTATTCCTTTTGTTAGACGATGTGTTGAGTACATGAATATCTTCATCTACGTTTTTCTGTTTGTTTTCTTTTGAGGAGAGCCTTGTTTCTTCTTGGAAGCAATCAGTTCTTAGCTTGTCAAACTTAGGGAGTTTGGATCTTGCACTTATTCCTTGAACGAATGACTCCCATGAGTTTGGTAGGCCTCCTAGTGCAATTAGAGTTAATTCTTTGCTATCAATCTGATATCCAATTGTGGATAATTGATCTCTCAATTCAATAATCCTCATGAAGTATGCATTAATGGACTCTCCTTTGTTTATTTGAGCATTGTTGATTTGCCTTTTTAAAGCAAGAGTCC
>VDFB02258213.1:0-45706 GCA_007258455.2 Sequoia sempervirens | reverse complement strand
TGGAGGACATTCCTGATGATGTGGATGAGAGATTTCCACAGCCAGATACTCAGCCTTCCATGCCAGCAGAGGAGCCGGCAGCAGTAGCACCGCCACCGCCACCATGCACACGAGGTAGGCCTAGAGGACCCACCCCTTCCCTAGCTGTTGCTAGACTAGCAAAGAGGAAAGCCTAGCATGTTATATTTAGTTACTTTTTAGTATTTGCTTCTAGTTCTAGTTTTACTATTTTCATGTATCAAACTTTCAAGCTTCTAGCCATCGGGATTCCGCATGAGAATGCTATTTTGTAATGAATTTGCATTAAAGTCAATCAAAATTAATAGAAAACACTTTTGTACTCATTTACGGACTCATTGGATTCATCTTGTCATTGAATTTTGCAAAAAAAAGTGTTTCTAATGAAATTTAAGCAATTTTTTAAGTTCCCGAGTTTTTCCGAGTTTTAAAAAGTCTCCAATTTTTGGCTTGGCGAGTTTTTTTTTGGGGCGAGTCTTCCAACTATGTTCAGGACCATCACAAAGCTGTCTTTTGTACTGAGAAACAGGTTGTTGTCTTGAAAAACATTGTGTTATGTTTTAGCAGCTATTTGGTGTCTTGTGATAATTCCTTACTAAAATAGCGACAATGGAACCCTTGGTCATCATTCTTAGATCTGTTTTCAGCTCAATCCCCACCAAGGAGGCTTTTGGTTCCCAAAAGTTTAGGGACTTCACCAAGTGAGGAAATTTCTTCCCCACTTCCACCTATGGATACAAATTTACTTTGCTTGGTGGCTGTCCTTTAAACCCAATCAACCATGTCTCTTGTATTCTGCTCATTTTTCTTTCTTTTTTGTTAAGTACACCTCATCACCCCTGGCTCCTCTTGGCTGCTTGGAGCTAAATCATCAATTGGTAACTTGCCCTTGAAGCCTATCATTTCGTAAGTACAGCCAAAAACGATCACCAACTTTGAGTTTGTGCTCTACCCCATGTTGGTCATCTTGCTTTTTATGATTGGCTTGTGAGTCCCTCAATTTCTCTTAGACTCAGAGATGTATTTGCTGAATTTTCTCAATGAACCTTTTAGCTGTGTGGGCTTTGGAATCCATATTCTTTTATTCTTTTTGTGACTGGCCCATAGGAATATTAAAGGGATTTGGTGGTAGGAAACTAAAACACACCTGAAAAATTGACAAACTAGTTGGTATATGGGCTGTTATGTGGTTAGCGTGCTGAATAAATGCCAAATTTTGTAAATGTAAACAAATCTAACGGCAAGTATAAGAGATTAAGGGTTCTATAAGTATTCTCAGTCTCAGAAATCTATCAAAAGCTAAGACACAGATTTTCGACTTCCAGAAATACTCAGATTTTCGACTTCCAGATTTAATGATAATTAATGTGCTGAATGCAGAACATTGTTCGATTTCTATGTCTGCATATCAGTGAAGGATTCGCCATATGTATGTTAGGAAACCCGGCCTCTAAGAGACACGTCTCATGAGAGGACGTGTCTCCACGAGTGGAGACACGTCCACTCATGGGACGTGTTCTTTAGAGTGTGGGTTAACACACAGTTAACAATGCGTTAGTATAACACATATACACTAACCAGCGAATAACAATATAAATTTCGATTTAGAATATTAAATATGATTCACATTTTATACTCATAAATTCGAATGATATGTTTTTTTCAGAAATAACGATAAACTCAATCAGGTATGAAATACGATGGTGCTTGTAGCAATCGTTTTCCAAATCTGACCGACGCTATCTTTCAATAACACTCCCTCTTTGCTAGGGAAGATGTATCAAATTGAATAACTAGAGATATCACCTAAACACGTGATATCTAAGACATAATATGATTTCTCAATATTGTCAAGTCATATGACATTCTTCATATCATATCTTATTATGGTATGTGCACTGACATCAAGTCACATGATGTCTACCATAATTCATGGCATATCCATGGATATAAATATCCACCATGATTATCTCTTAAGGATCATAATGATCTACAAATGATATCAAGTCCCATGATATCAATAAGAGACACTATCATGACATGTCCATAATATCAAGTCACATGATATCTATCATGATAGTTTGATCATTGTAGAGTCGTCACTTTACAATGTCAATTACAAGTGTACATTATTAGAAAGATCGTCACCTTTCAATAATGCATACATGAAAAGTAGGCCCATAAAGTCATGGAGTCACACACATGACAAAAGAGTTTACACATTAAACATCTTTATATATATTAGTACAATTTATAAACAATTTGTATTTCAAACATAAATAACAAATTACATTTCAACCATACCAAGTTTCTTCCTAAAGTGCTCCACCTTGATTCGGGAGAGAGGCTTGGTGAGAATGTCTGCAGTTTGATCATTTGTACTGATATACTCCAACTGAATTACTTTCTTTTCCACCATATCTCTTACATAATGATAGGGGATCTCAATGTGCTTCGATCTATCATGAAAGACAGGATTTACAGAGAGTTTGATGCAACTCTGATTATCACAATGAATAATTGTAGGATTC
The DNA here is from genome assembly GCA_007258455.2 of Sequoia sempervirens. Taxonomy (NCBI): domain Eukaryota; kingdom Viridiplantae; phylum Streptophyta; class Pinopsida; order Cupressales; family Cupressaceae; genus Sequoia; species Sequoia sempervirens. The sequence goes on along the minus strand of VDFB02258213.1, from coordinate 43,157 downwards.
AAGGGTTCACCAAAGAGTCCCACAAGCAATTTACGAAGCCAAACTGCTTCTCTTGCACCCATGGAGGCTGCAATGTATTCAGCTTCTGTTGAGCTCTGTGCAACTGAAGATTGTTTTCTGCAAATCCACGAGATCATAGCCGATCCTAAATTGAAGCAACATCTTGATGTGCTTTTTCGATCGGTTATACTTCTAGCCCAATCTGAATCAGAGTACCCATGAAGATCTAGTTGATCATTCTTGTAAAGAAGACCATATCCAATAGTGCCTTGAAGGTATCTCAAAATATGTTTCACAGCCATTAAGTGAATTTCCTTTGGCTCACACATGAATTGGCTGAGAACATTCACTGCATAGCAAATATCAAGTCTGGTGTTAACCAGATACATCAAGGATCCAATCATCTGTATGTAAAGGGTTGGATCTGCACACTTGGATTCTACTGCTGCTTCTTTCAATTGTGAAGGTTGGTTTCCATAGGTGTAGACATCGGTCTACAGTCCAACATTCCAAATCTTTTCAAAATATCAATAGTATACTTCCCTTGATTTAGTATAATGCCCTCTGATTTCTGCCATACTTCTAAACCTAGGAAGTAGTGAAGAATGCCTAAGTCTTTCATGTCAAATTCAGAAATTAGATCCTGCTTCCCTTGAGCAATGAGGTGATCTTCTCCTGTTATCAGCAGATCATCAACATATAAAATAATTATTAGCATATCACCTTTGATTACCTTGAAGTAGAGATTGGAGTCGGCCTCATTCTTGGAAAATCTTAATCACAAGAGATAGCTGTCAATTCTTTCATACCAGACCCTGGGAGCCTGTTTAAGTCCATAAAGAGCTTTCTTCAGTCTGCATACATGTGAGTCAGGTTTATGTATCACAAAACCTTCAGGCTGTTCCAGATAGACTTCCTCTTCAATGGTTCCATTCAGGAAGGCAGTTTTTACATCCATTTGATGGATCTTCCAACCTTTAGTTGTTGCAATGGCTAACACTGCTCTCACTGATGTGTAACGGGCAACAGGTGCAAATGTTTCTTCGTAATCAATACCTTCCTTTTGAGAAAAACCTCTGGCCACAAAACGTGCTTTATGTTTTTCTATACTGCCATCAGCAGCATGCTTGATTTTAAAGAGCCATTTGGAAGAGACAATAGATTTCCCTTTTGGTCTAGGCACTACATCCCATACATCATTCTTTAGAATGGACTGATATTCCTCTGTCATTGCATCTTTCCATGCTTGATTTTTGAAGGCTTCTGAAACACTGACAGGTTCGGAGTTTATGATATCGTTCATAAGGGCAACATAGCTAGAGAAGCGTTTGGGTCTTTTGCTCTCCCTGAACGTTCCTTTGGGTGCTGCATGATTCTCTGCTTCTTTGATCATCTTCTTGGCCCAAAGTGGTCTCTTTCTGCCGTTGACATCTGTATTCTCATTTGAAGTAGAAGGAAGTTCATGTGACATTTCCTCAGGATGCTCCCTCTAAATCTCAGGAGCAAGTTCCATTTCAGGTACTCTAGGGGAATAGGTTTCAGTCTCACTAGAACTTCTTGCCCTCTTGAATGCAATGTCTTCTTCAAAGATAACATCCCTGCTCAATTCAATTTGTTTTTGCCCGGGTATGTAAATCCTGTAGGCTTTGGAGGTTTCACTATATCCCATAAATATCCCTTTCTTTCCGGAAGGTTCAAGTTTGAATCTCTTCTCCTTGGGCACATGAATATAGACAGGACAACCAAAAATCCTAAAGTGACTAATGTCAGGTTTTATGCCAGTAAAGGCTTCTTCAGGAGTTTTGTTGTCAAGATGAGAATGAGGACATCTATTTTGGATGTAGACAGCAGTCCTAGAGGCTTCAGCCCAGAAAGAGGTTTCAATGTTTTGGTCAAGCAACATTGCTTTGGCAGCTTCTACAATGGTCCTATTTTTTCTTTCAGCAACCCCATTTTGTTGAGGGTTGTAAGCCACTGTGAACTCCCTCTTAATTCCAGCACTCATACAAAATTCCTTAAAAGTTTCAGAGGTGTATTCTTTCCCATTGTCTGTCCTTAAGGTTTTTATTTTCTTTCTAGAGAAGTTTTCAGAGAGGGCTTTAAACTCTTTGAACCTTTTGAGGATTTCTCTTGACTCTTTACATTTAAGGAAATAGATCCAGGTTTTCCTAGAGAAATCATCTACAAATATGACATAGTATAGAAATCCTGCTTTAGAGGGTACAGACATGGGTCCACATAAGTCTGAGTGAACCAATTCTAACACATTTAGGGTTTTGCTCAAACTATTTTGAAAGGACCCCTTTGTATTCTTTCCTAAGGCACAACCTTTGCAAGTTCCTTCATGAGATGGTTTTAACTTAGGTAAGCCTGTTACAAGTTTTCCTACAGAAGGTAGGGCACGGAAATGAAGGTGTCCTAATCTTCTATGCCAAATCTCATTTGAATCAAAAGTGTCAAGGGTAAGGGCTTGATTGACTTCAGTGCAAAGTTTGTAAAGGTACCCTTGTCTCACACCTATGATTTGGGCTTTCTTGATTGTTGAGTTCTTAGGCCATGCTAGAACTTTCCCATCCATAAAGGTAACTCTATAACCATTGTCTTCAAGGGCAGAGATGGATATAAGATTCCTTTTTATTCTAGGTACAAATAAGACCCCAGTGAGTTGAAGAGAGAGACCAGATTTCAATGAGATGGAGCAAGTTCCAACCCCTTTCACTTGATGTGTAGAGTCGTCCCCAATTGTGACATCTTCATCAGATTCTTCAGTCATAGTGTCTAAGTGTTCTCTAAACCCTGTGATGTGCCTCGAAGAACCACTATCAATCACCCAGTTGTTGATATTGTTAGATACTTGACTAGATAAGGCTGAATAGAACACAAAGTTTTCAGATTCATGATCTGAATTTGACTTTCCTACTTTGGCAAATGATGCTTGTTGTTTAGATCTGTCAGGGCACTTCATTGCATAGTGGCCATATTGATCACATCTAAAGCATTGTACTTGAGAGATGTCTTTCTTTTTAGAGGATCCCTTTCCATTGGAATTTCTCTTTCTTTTGAAAGATCCTTTCTTGAAGGGGTTTTTCTTATTCCTTTTGTTAGACGATGTGTTGAGTACATGAATATCTTCATCTACGTTTTTCTGTTTGTTTTCTTTTGAGGAGAGCCTTGTTTCTTCTTGGAGGCAGTCAGTTCTTAGCCTGTCAAACTTAGGGAGTTTGGATCTTGCACTTATTCCTTGAACGAATGACTCCCATGAGTTTGGTAGGCCTCCTAGTGCAATTAGAGTTAATTCTTTGCTATCAATCTGATATCCAATTGTGGATAATTGATCTCTCAATTCAATAATCCTCATGAAGTATGCATTAATGGACTCTCCTTTGTTTATTTGAGCATTGTTGATTTGCCTTTTTAAAGCAAGAGTCCTGCAGGTGTTGTTGATCTCATAAGTTTTCTCAAGAGATTTGAACATATTGTATGCAGTTTCATGTTTTGCTAGGATGGGCACTATATGATCTCTAACTGCATCTACAAGGATTTTCATGGCTTTTTCATTGTTTTCTACCCATTGAGTTTTCTCAGGTTCAGACTTAGGTTCCTCCAGATTTTCTCTCACAAGTGAGTCTAACTTATGTTCCTTAAGGATCATCATGATTCTAAACTTCCATGATGTGAAATTGTCTGCTCCAGCAAGGCGATCTTCAAATCTGATCACACTTGACATTATGAAGAATGTGAGTAAATTCGATTTTTAGAAAATGCAAATTTTCTAGAGCAAACTGATATTAGATCTGTTTGGGATTCGCACAACGTGGCTCTGATACCATGTAAATGTAAACAAATCTAATGGCAAGTATAAGAGATTAAGGGTTCTATAAGTATTCTCAGTCTCATAAATCTATCAAAAGCTAAGACACAGATTTTCGACTTCCAGAAATACTCAGATTTTCGACTTCCAGATTTAATGATAATTAATGTGCTGAATGCAGAACATTGTTCGATTTCTATGTCTGCATATCAGTGAAGGATTCGCCATATGTATGTTAGGAAACCCGGCCTCTAAGAGACACGTCTCATGAGAGGACGTGTCTCCACGAGTGGAGACACGTCCACTCATGGGACGTGTGCTTTAGAGTGCGGGTTAACACACAGTTAACAATGCGTTAGTATAACACATATACACTAACCAGCGAATAACAATATAAATTTCGATTTAGAATATTAAATATGATTCGCATTTTATACTCATAAATTCGAATGATATGTTTTTTTCAGAAATAACGATAAACTCAATCAGGTATGAAATACGATGGTGCTTGTAGCAATCGTTTTCCAGATCTGACCGACGCTATCTTTCAATAACAAATTTTCATCCCATGTCGTTAAAAACTTCTGATTATACCCTCTCAAGGGCTGCAACAAGGTTTGATTCATCACTTCTGTTTGCCCATTGGTTTGGGGATGAAAAGGGTGTTGACTTTTTTAGCTTGGAAAGGAACTTCTGCACTATAATGTCCTTGGCAAAATTTTGAACAACTTGCAATTTTGTTAACCGTTAGCTCATAGGTGTTTTGTCAAACAGTTGATGGATCATTGAAAACCATTTTATATTTTTTATTAGAACAGCTACACCTCTTATTTCAAAACATGGGAACATTCACAAACACTTGTTATGCAATATTAAGACACATGAACATTTTAACAAACAGTTGGCAAGTAGTACAATAATTGATTTCAAATTCAAAAATTACAATTTTATTTGTCAATCAGCTGTAAATTTTGTCAAACACAACATACAAACTGAAATTACAGTGAAGTTAATACTCAGAATGATTGATGATGTTCCAATAGCTGATATATGTTGGATTAATCTACTCTTCAAACTGCTATCAATAAATTCTGTAGCTGCCAGGTACCTGCTATAATAATTTGAGTGATATTGCTGCTAAATATAATTATCAGTTCCACCTGTATGCTGTTCTGAATGCTCAATATTTGATGTAGAAACCTATGCTCCACGGGGTTTCGGGGATGGGGAGTACCCGGTACGGCGGGACGAGTTTCTGGTACGGGGGTACTTTTGGGTCATTTTTTAGGGGACGGCAGGGGACGGCTGACAAAAAAATAGGGAAATTTCATAAGTTCATAGCATAACATTGATAAAGCATTCATTCTAGACATTGTATAAGCTTAATACATATCATTAGACTTGAATTGAGATTTCACATGAGAATTGACAAACAAATTAACAAAGTTCAAATGCTTTTCATTATAAATGTGCATACATATCATATAAAAGTCTGATAATTATAACCAAAATGCCCAAAGGCTCCAAGTCTCAACTATGAAATGACATGATAAACATAAAACTAAGAAAATATATCGCTGTCCATGGTCCCTAATCAGTAGAAGCTAGGTCTAAATCAGCATCGCCCTCGCCATCAGAGCTCGAGTCTAAGTCAGTGTCAGTGTCCATGTCAATAGAAGGATCTGCCTTAACCAATGGAACACCAACCAATCCCTCATGTGCATCCTCCTCCTCAATCTGCATAGCATCTTCGGGATTAACATCCCAACGTAAGGCTGGAGTCTGACGATACTCACTAGATTGGCGATCCTGTAAGCGCAAAGCATTGTGTACTGCCACCAACTTCTCTGATCGTCTAGAGGTAAGGCAGTTCCTCTTGACTGATTGGATGAAGCTATATGTGGACCAATTCCTCTCTGCAGCAGAGGAACTGGCAACCTATGAAAGAAGGCGAACAGCAAGTAATCTCAACTCTGGTGCATCCTTCCCATGCCACGTCCACCATCCAATAGGGTTGGTTTGAGCCAATGTGGCTCTATCCATCCTCGCCTTTGGTTTGCCGAAGGTTGGACCACGAAGATTGGCAAATGCAAGCCATTGTGTGCGAAGTATGGTAGATTCCTCTGAAGTATACATTTTTGTAAGGGCCCTCATGAAGCCTTCTTTCACCTCTTCATCATGAGATGGAGCCACTCTCCCAGGCCTCGGTGCATACCATTTCGGATTGAGAGCATAGGCTGCCATATGAAGCGGGGTGTTCATAATGTCCCACCGTCGCGTCACAATGGGCCTAAGATGCTCCTCATAAAATGCCAAAGAAGGGTCCTTGCTATAAATTGCTTGCTTGACCTGTCCAAGCATGCTATCAAAGGTCTCATGAATCTCTCCAAGGCTAGGAGAGTCAGTATCAGCATATCTAATCACTTGCACAATAGGCTGGATGAAGGAGCATACATAACTTTAAGTGCAAACAAGTTACAAAATGAAAAATTAAAATCAGCTAGGCTGCTAGCCTATAAATATTAAATAATAAAATGAAAATCAGCAATAATAAAATTTAATAATTCAAATAAATAATAAAATCAGCAATGCCAATTTTCTTACCTCATTGTGGACCACCAGTCATCATCAAGGATTTTTTGTTTCACCCTTTTTCCCTCCGTTGTGCTTGACTCTTGCCATCTACCCCACTCTACATTGACCATCATTAATTGTAGAGCCTCTCGGACCTCAAGCATCCTCTCCAATAAAATGAAGTAGCTGGCATATCTAGTCTCCACGGGCTTGAGGAATTCCTTCCTCGAAAATGTTCTAAACAAAGCAAGTGAAGTCTGATGGTTGCAAATGAACATTTGCACCTCTCTAGCCTCTGCAACCACTGCCTTCACCCAATCTATCTTCCCAATGTCCTTCAAGGTATTGTTCAATGCATGCACGCAACAAGGGGTCCAAAAAATGTGCTTATAAGCACTCTCCACCATCAATCCAGCTAATTTACACACACGGGCTGAATCGGTCACTACCTGGCAATGGCATATCATCAAGTTGATATGAGATTACTAGATTAGTATAGAATATAGATATCAAAATGAAAATTTTAAATAACTAATAAGAAAATCAAAATAAAAAATAAGAAAGAAAGAAAATCAAATTAAATCATACCTGCACAACATTAGAGGCTCCAACCTCCTCTATAGCATCTCTCAAAATCTGAAATTGGAAGGTTGCATCCTTCCTTTTGCCTGAACAATCTACAGCTCTAAGAAAATAAGAGCCTGTTGTACTAGTGACAATAAGATTGATGAGTGGCCGATGTTTGATATCGGTCCACCCATCCATGATTATGGAGCAGCCATCTGTCAACCATGTTTGTCTCATATCCTCCATCAAAATACTCACCTTGGAGTACTCTTTATCAAGAAGGGTGGTGCGTAACTTAGTTTCTCCAGGTGGAACATATGAGGGACCAGCAACTACAATATCTTTGCACATTTGTTTAAAATATGGTGAACGTGAGACATGAAATGGTATGGCATTAGCATAAAAAAACTTGGCAATAGAGGAATCAGCCCCATCTTTTACTGTAACATTAAACATATCAGCAACATTCATACTCCTTTTCTTTCCTCTAGTAGAATCCTCCCCCACATGAGAGTGAGAAGCTGAAGCAACATCTACTAATGGTGTAGGCATTCCCATACTAGGCTGCAAACTCTCAACTGAAACCCCTTTACTTAATGCCTCCCCCTCCATATGCAATCTAGTTGCCTCAATTTTTTGTTGTTGGGTTATTTTTCTACACCCTTTCACCCCTTGACCACCAATCCACAAAAGATGGCAATAAACTCTCGTATAGCTGCTCCTATATTGTTTGTGGCACAAATGACACTCCCATACTCTACTACCCCCCAAATTTTTTTTCTTCTCTTTATCAACTCGTGTTGCAAATTGTAGTAGAGGTTTTTTGGGGTTAAATGGGCCTTTTGCCCATTTTTTGAGGATTTCAGATGGACATTCAAATGGGTTTGAACCTGTTGACCCTACTCCATTCCCACTCTCTGAACACCCCCCAATGTTTGCAGTTGCACTACCTCTATGTCTATTTCTTGTTCTTTGAGTTTGAGTTCTTTCTTGCATTTGGATTTCAATATCCTCAGTTTCACTATCACTGCTGCTACTCATGGTTGTTTTCTGAATTTTTATGAAGTTTTGTGATTTCAAAGAGCTGCAAGTTAAAAAAAAAAAGAAGTAAACGCTAAATGCCCTTCCTATGTGTTGAAAAACTTAAAAAAATCTTGCAAAAATTAAAAGCAAATAGCAAATACAAAAAAAAAATGAAAAACATACCTCTAATATGCTGGAAATGATGCCCTAAGCTCCTCTTCAAACTATTGTTCTCTCCTTCACTCAGCTGCTCTCCTTTTGCTATGCTTCACTTCACAAGGCAAGAAGTAAAAATGAGTTGTTTTTCTCATTTTAGGCCACATATAAGGCACAAATTAGGTTAAGTAGCATGGGGCATCCCTTGTGGGCCCCCCCATACCTTTATTTTAATTTAAAAAACTTTATTTTTTAAAAAAAGTGCGTCTAATTTTTTGCTGGGCCGTAGGGTACGGCTAGCCGTACCCGGTATTGACGAGGGACGGCTGGGCCGTTTTGGGTACGCCTAGCCGTACCCTACGTCCCCTTCCAATGGGAAAAAGTCCCCGGTAAGTACCGGGTACTTCGAGGCCAAAAGGGGACTGCCAGGGGACGTTTCCTAGCCGTCCCCACGTCCCCGTTTCGTACCTGGTACGGGAAACGGGCAAAAAGCATAGGGGACGCGTCCTCGTGGAGCACAGGTAGAAACCAATTCCTTGTGACTCCTTATCGAGGGCCGAGTTAATATGAAACAGCAAGATTTTATGGTATCAAATATTCCCAGAAGAGGAATTGATACTCCCCAAAATACCCCATGCACCCTCTAAAATCCTCCAAAGGCTGCGGCAGATTTTGTGAAATTGTAAAAGAATTTCGAAGGATTGGAAAATTGAATGTAAGGTACAGTTGGTTTCTGTGCAATTGTGACTTATATGTTGGTTCCTTGTATGTTTTTCGAAGGAAGGAAAAATAGGTGAGAAGTAATTATCTTTGTATGATTCCGTTTTTGTTTCCGCAGTTTGAATTTCAATGATTTGTGTGATTAATTCAATGCTTTTTTAAGCATTAGGCAATTAGTCATTGTGATTGGAATTTTAACAAAGGGGTGGAGCTCTTCAATTGGGTGTCCATCTTCCCCCATTGTGGACACCAAAACTTGTGCAAGAAATTAGCATCATGGTCTCATGTTATACTTTCCACCCAAAGTGATCCTGCACATTAATAAAAACAGTTCTGCTGCCTCCTGTCCTTAAAAGTTCTTTTGCAAGCATCAATCACACATCTAACTAAAACTAGCCACCACTCTAAAGGAGTAGCCCTTTCTTGAACATGGGAAGGCCTCCTCCTACAAAGTCCATTAGATGCTCTCCCATAGCCTTGAAGGTGCTGGAAGTAGTTGTTAAAACCCCAATGTACAATTGTTTGGCTTACTTATTTATGCAAGACGATTTGCATCCCTAAATGAACCTTGAGATGTCTACATGCATATATGGCCAAAACACATATCTTTGAAGATTAGCTGATGTCTTTTGCAACACTAAAATGATCTAAAGCTTGTGAGGTATGAGCCTTGTGCAAGAACAACAACCTCCTTTCTTTTGGTATACAGTCCCCAACTTGTATAGCAACCCCTCTATTAAAATAATTCAGATTTGGCTCAAAATCAATCATTTTACCTATTTTTTCTTTCTTGTGTATCTCACCAAAGTCTTCATTATGCTCATAATCATCCACATATATCCCTTTGATGAAGGGTTCCAATTGAGAAAGGGTGCCAATTGTTGGAAGTAGAGGTGGCCTAAACAACATATCCACCATCTTTTTTGTCACACTTCGCTTGTACTTGATTACTAAGTGCAATTGTTGCAAAAACCTTGTCCACTTGTAGCATCTGCCTTGTTGTATAGCTTGGTTTGAGTTTGCAATCATTGGAGAGTATGAGGATTTTTGTGGACAATGGTTTCCTATCCCATGAAGTAATGCTTCCACTTTTTTGCTACTTGGATTAGAGCAAATAACTCTTTGTCGTATATGGAATAATTTAGGACTGCATCTTGAAAGAGCTCTGAATGGATGCATATTGGTCTTCCCCCTTACATTTAGGACAATCCCCATAAGCATAGTTACTTGCATTTGTTTCCACCTCAAACAACTATTGTAAATTAGCATAACAAGAATAGGTGCATGGCTTACATCAATTCCTCAAATGTCCTTTGTTGTTTGTAACCCATTTGAAGTACTTTCCACTTCTTGTTAAGATTTGACAAATTTCCTCTTGTACTATATATTAAAGTATTATTGTAATATTTAGTATATAATGGTCAATTAGTCTTTAGGTTAGATTCTAGGAATATTCTTTATTCTTTTAGTTAAGTTATTCTTTTGCTTTATTAGTTGTTCTTATTCTTTCTGGATAAAGCATTTGTAACTCTTATTTAAGGATGCTTTTGTTCCATAAAAAATATTGAATATCTTGGTATTCATTATGTGTTATATTTTTTGTAATATGGTATTAGAGCCCAAGTTGAACTTTGGGGTTGGTGAATGCATGAAGATCTAGGGGTTGTTGGTAGTGACAATTCGAGGAATGCCCATAGTACAAAAAGTACCAAAAGAGTTTGTACGGAATTGTATGAAATTGTATGGAGTGGATTTTAACTGTTAAAAATTGTGAATTTTTTGCTCAGAAAAATGCACCATGTTTCTGTTGAAATCATGCCATTTTTTTCGCTCAAATTTGCAGCCTGGTTCAGTAAAATTGCGTGGCTGTATTTGTTTTCTAAATTTTTTTGATGATTTTTTTTTTTTTAAAATCATGGGTTTTAGACAAGGTTTTCATGGCTCGGGCACGATGTTTAAACATAAAATTGTGGGTTTTTCTGCAAAACAACAACATCTAGGAGTTTTAGACCAAACCATGGTGTGTGAGCAGTTTTTTGACAATTTTTAGACAAAATCGTGGTCAATTTTTGAGCGCTTAGGGTTTTTGGCGTGTTTCAAACCTATTTTTTGGCATTTTTTTGATAAAATTGTGGTTTTTGCAGAATGGGTTTTTAAACTCTTGGGCATCTTTATCATTTTTAGACATTTATTACAAAATCATGGTTGTGTGGTGCTGATTGAGGTTTGACCTGCAAAATTACAAGTCGAATAGTAGAGACTTTATTTATTTCCATTATTATGAGTTGTAGGAGGGATGGCTTCATTACCCAACATTATGTTGCAAGACAAACAACGTTTCATTGGCAAAAATTGCAACATGTGGAAGCAACATATGCTCACGATCTTCAAGTACAGATGTCTTGAAAGGATCATCCTCAATACCAACTCTTGGCCAGTGGTTGCAAGTAAGGACAAGTTTGATGTAATGTCCCTAGTTTTGAGTCAACATAAGTTAAATAATTAATTTAATGTTGTCAAGAAGAGGTTAAAATATTAAGACAACTTAAATTAATTATTGGTGCAAAAAAGTAACTTAAGTTGAAAGGTTAAAATAAATTAAATAAGTTACTTTAAAGTGAATTCTCGAAAGGACAAATTAAAAGTGAAAATGGGAAAAAAGGAGAACTCAAGAAGATAGGGCAGTTACAAGGAGGAATTAATAAAAGACTTTTGGGAGCCTTCTTTCAGTAGGCTGGTTTTGAAACCTGGATTGGAATAGGTTTGTAGCTGGTGGACGGTGTTCACAGCAAACTTTGTGAGGACAGGAATTCCCTTCTCACAGAGAATATCATCTTCGGTGTTGGAAGATACACCCGGGATGGTGGCTGACAATCTCACTTCAGGGTCTGTGCTGGTGCTTAACATGATTCAGTGAAGTTTTTGAAGTGTTGAAGAGCAACATTTGAAGAATTGATTATATTGGTAATTGGTAGTTGAGCATTCAATATATATAGGCTGTTCAAAAAGACTTGATGTTGGGCTATTATCTCAGGTCAGACTTTTGTAGTCATCAGGTATATATTTTAATTCCTGACAGAGTGTTTAGAATTGTGTATTTCGTGTTAACAAATCTATTGCAATTGTTGTATCTTTGTTTATGCTCTCTTGTTTGTAAAGAATGATTTTTACATGGGAAACAACTTAAGAGATGCAATACTATGAGCTACTTTGTCTTTGATATCATATCATTACATCCCTCTGCCAAATTGTTTGTCAATATGCCTGATGAAATTAAAGGGTAAAATCAAAAAAATAAATAATACAGATCTGGGTAGGTTATTACATTGGTATCAGAGCTCAGCTCTTCCTGCGATCCTGTGAGTAGTATTGGGGTAAGTTTAATGAAGTTAGTGAAGTTCTATTCGAAGACTATTTCTGTTTCTAGATTATTACCTAGAATTGTATAAGCTTCAGGATTATGGTGGTATAAAACTTTGCTAAGGCATTGTTGGCGTAAAATCTAACACCTCTGGAGTGCAGGTTTGTACGGACAGCTATGTACACTACGCAATGAGTGCTCTTCAAATTAGGAGGGGAAGCTCCCTCGTTGTGCTGGAATGCGTGGAAAAGAAAAGTAATCTAAGTCCTATCTTTTTGTTCTCAACTGGAAGAGGCACAAGGTTAAGAAAACCAAGAACGTTGCAGCTAAGGATTTTTTGGTCTCCCAGATCATTAACTACAACTAAGCTAACTACTTTAAATCTATCCAGTTTCCTCAAGAAAACAGAGCATGAGGAAATGGAGCAGAGTTTGACTATCGGACAATAAACGAGTTTAGATTCTCTACTTGAAGGCAAGGTGGCGCATCTATCAGCTCAATCTAGACAAGTTTATTGGGCACAAAACAGATTTAAGAATTTACCATGACAATCTTATGAAACCCTATGTGGCATAACACTTGATCAAAATAGTAAAGACTTACAAAATAGATTTATCATCACAATCTCACGAAACCCTATGTGGCATAACACTTGATCATAATGATAAAAGATTCACAAAACAGATTTATCATCACAACCTCTTGAAACCCTATGTGGCATAACAATTGATCACAATGGTAAAGATACACAAAACAGATTTATCATCACAATCTCTTGAAACCCTATGTGGCATAACAATTGATCATAATGGTAAAGTTGCACAAAACAGAAAGAATTCACCATTACAATTGCATGAAACCCTATGTGGCATAACAATTAATCGTAATAGTGAAGACACATGAACAAATACCAAAAGAGCAATATTGAGGGCAAGTGGTAGCGCAGCATATATTTCTCTCTCAAGCAAAAGTTAATTACAAATGAGAAAAAGCTCTTATTTATATACATCAAGGTGTAGGAACCTAAAATCACCTTGTGTTAACTCATCTACGCCAAATGCATGCAAGATTAATTATTAAACTAATGAAGTAAACTATACGATTAAGAAAGCTACCATCGGTTAACCGGTACATTTTAAATGAACCATGTGCAAGCATGCACGTCCTTATTTAAAGCAAAGTTAATTGGACACTACCTTCAGTTAACTGGAAACCCTAACCCTAACTCCTGTGATGATAATTCCAAGGACGAGATAAGCATGTGTTAAGTCAGCAAGTAAACTCAAGACTGAAAGTCGAGTTAACTGCTGCTCATGACTCAACCCTCGAAATTAACTGCAGGTTCCAACTGGCAGATCACTCCATGTCATCTCGGTCTAACACTTCGACCAAGAACTCATCAATTACTCTGTCTTCCGGCACTCTGACGCTGTCCAAAAATAATAATCTGCTTCTTCAATTCTTTGTCACTTTCCTTGACTGTATGCATACATTCTTTAACATTTTCAGTCGCCTTCTTGAAACTAGCTGAAATCACTGAAATGTGATCCAAAATCTCCATCAAGATATCACGAACATGCTTCTGGAACTTAGTTTGCACAGCCTCGAGATCAGCGTAGGTACCATCTTCACGAAGATAATGCACAGGATCTGAGTGACTTTGGTGGCTCGTAAATGGGTAATCTGTTCCTTTTTAGCGTAACGCTTCATTTGCTCTGATGATTAGACACCGATTCATTCCATATAAAAACTTGCCCGTTGGTGAACACGGCTATCTTGACAACTTTCGGGAAGCTAAAATGGCTCTGGTGAGGCTAAAATACTGGTCGAAGGATAATTTTCACCAAAAATTCTGAGACATGGGTTTTGTCTGGAAAATGATTCTAAGACAACCCACAACGTCAGATTGTGAAAACACGTCGTTTAGCTTGACATGCAAAGATTCTTCAGTCGAGAACTGCAAGGGTTTTAGAGCTTCTCGGGGCAATTTTTCTTGAGAAAATCTGGAACATGGGTTTTGTGCACAACGGAATTCTGAACAAACCCAAATGATGAGATTTTCAAAAAGATGTGATTTTATCCCACATGCAAAGAAATTCTCGGAAAAAAGCACAGAGCTTCAGAATGAAGGCTACGGGGCGATTTTCTCGAAAAAATCTAAGACGTGGGTTTTGCTGTTGATGCTGAAATATGCGAACCCAGATGGTCAGATTCTGAATATTTTTCCGTTTTCTTTGACATGCGAAGAAAGTACCTAAGATGAGAAATAGAAGAAATAAGACAGAAGATAGAAGGTTTTGCTTGTTCTGCTTCTGAAGAATTTGCCAATCTCTTTTCTGGAACTTGATGAAACCTACATGCAAAGTGAAAATAAAGTCTGGAATCTTCTTCCTCTGCACAATCTGAATTCGTTGCTACGAAGAACGCTGAATTCTGACACCTGTAGCACCTTTAGCTTGCTGCTCGCTCAAGAAGAATGTAGGCTTCGAAGTTTGAAATGAAGAAATAATGGACGCCAAGGCTGAAATAAATAAGCTTTCATCATTGAAATTCGCATAAAGCACTAAAGCTTGAAAAATGGCGCTTGGCTTCTAATTGGACCTCATTTTAGTTAACTGAAACTAAAATATGCTAAATAAAGCACCATGCTTTAGGGTTTTCCCTTTTCAATCTTCAGTTAACAACTTCATGCGATTTTGACTTTAGTTGACATTCTTCATTGAATTCGCCATCCTTCACACTTGCTTTAAATTCACAATTTAGAACTAAAGCGTCCCTTTTGAGAACTCCAGTTGACAATCTTTGTTGAAAAGAATTCGCCAATTTCATGCTTTAAATCTAAAAATAGCAACCCTTTCAAGACTTCAGTTGACATTCTTTCTAAAATGCGTAGCTTCACTAATTTATGCTTCATCAATAAAATCTAAATATGGCGACCCTTTTGATAAGTTCAGTTAACACTCAAATGCTCCATACTTCACAAATTTATGCTTCACCATTCATGCCGTCCCTTCTAGAACTTCAGTTGACACTCAATGAAGCGCCATCTTCACTAAAAACTTCACAATTACAACCAAATTTGCCATGCATGTGAACCTCAGTTGACATTCACTGATAATCTTCAGTTAAGTGAACATGCAATCAAGTTAACTCAACATGCAAGATAGTTAACTGAACATGCAAACTAGTTAACTCGACATGCAAACTGAAAGATCACTCAACATGCCAATATATGAACTGAAGATGACAACCCAGGCGTTTAGTCTTGCGGTGGAACCAGTTAAGGCGTCCATTCAACTCTCTTCGAAAATTCAATTTTGAACTTTCAAGCGAATTCCATACTTAGCCAAATTTCATGAAAATTTAAGCTAAAACCTCTGCCAGGACTCTGTTCATCCTCACACTGGTTGTTGACTTCTCCGATTGGTAGCGAATTTGATCGTGGTAAACTAATCAAAAGAATGCTTGGGGGGAAACCATAAAGCGACATTTGAGGCCCAAAATCCAGCGCCTTTTCAAATTGCGCTTTTTCACGACTTCAGTCAAATTTTGATGCATTTAAATGCGAAAGGAAAAATAAATCCTTCATAACCCAACTTCGGTGACTGGATCTCCTTTGCATGAGCTGACCTCGTGCTGTGTGCAAAGGCACATTTCTCAAGAAAACATCATCGAGGGTGAAAATCAAGAGCCTTTTCAAAAGTTGCTCTTTTTTCATTCCGACTTAGCCATTCTGGGCCGACCAAAATAACACAAAAATACATTTGCAAACCGCTGAGACGCTCCCGATCCGGTGAAAGCAAAAAAGCTGGCGTATCACGGACACAGTGAATATCGAGATCATCAAAAAGAAGGCATTAAAGACTTGAAAAGCTCAGGCGCCTTTCTGAAAATGTGCTCTTTTGCTTATTTCTTTGATATTTTGACCAAGATTTGACCCTACGTTCGACCTCAGGTTCAGGCACTTCAGCAACTCAGATTCACCCACTGATGGATGCGTCGCGAAGCTCGAACAAAAGTGAGATAAACATCTTGGGTGGCATTTAGCCAAAAACCTACATTTGGCACCTCAAAAAGATGGCGCCTTTTCAAAAGCCGCTTTTCTCCAGTGTTAAGCCAATTCTCGCTTTCGCCTTGTTTTGCGCTATATCTTCCATAACTTGCCCGAAACAGGTCCGTTTGACAAGCTTGATAGCTCACGCTGCTAAACGTGATGCCGAACAAATGTCTGCTGGAAGTGACAAACCCTAAAAACAGGATCTGGACCCCTAAAAGATAGGGCGCCCATTTGAGAATGTGCTCCCTTCTCCAGAGATAGAAAATTTTGGTGATTTCCGTTCAGATTTTTATTTTCCTTGAATTACTTCAGTAACAGATTGACATTACACTGACACCAACTCCATATTTAAAAACCCCAAAAATGACCTTCTGACAACACTTTAACAAGATTAAGACTCAATTAAGCAAAATGCCTTAGTGAAGCAAAAATTTTGGTTTTGGGTACAACAGGCATATAGCTGATGATTGAAGAGCTGGAGGGTTGGTCGTTATACAAGGCTATAATTAATCAATTCCTGGCAGTATAGCGCCTGGAAGCACTGCAGAGTTTAGAGGGGTTTCTTATTATTATTCTATTGAATGATTCAGGTTAGGAATGTTGGGATGTTAAATGGGGGACTTGTATCTGAAGGATAGTATGAGAAGATTAATTGAACATTTGTCGTGTTGAATATACCAAAGGTTGCATGCAGTTTCATCCTTTAAGAATTCAGAAATTGGCCGAGTGTTTTTTAACAGTGCTAGGCTGTAACTAGTTACCCAAGATAGAAGACTGAAGGAAAAAAATGGGGAGTGTAATGAGAAGGTTGGGTATACAGATCAAGTCAAACTTTTGTAGTCATCAGTTATATATTTTAATTCTAGACAGAGTATTTAGCATTGTGTATTTCATGGTAACAAATCTATTGTAGTTGTTGTATCTTTGTTTATGCTCTCTTGTTTGTAAATAATGATTTTTATATGGGAAACAACTTAAGAGATGTAATACTATGAGCTACTCTGTCTTTGATATCAAATCATTATATCCCTTTGCCAAACTGTTTGTCAATATACTTGATGAGATTAAAGGGGTAAAATAAAAAAAAAATATAATACAGATCTGGGTAGATTATTACATTTGACGAGTGTGATAGAGAAGCTTTCATGTTGATAAAGATAGAGCCTTCTTCCTCAAAAATATGCTTTTTTTGATTATGATGAATGAGACTACATCCTTGTAGGAGCATTTGCTAAAAATCAAGGACATGAGAGATTAGTTGTTTGGTATAGGTTGAAAGATGGAAGAAGATATGGTGGTCATTACACTAAAAAGCTTATCACGGGTCTATGAACATTTTATTTAGACACTCAATATCACATCAACCAGTGTTGACTTTAAGTTTGAAGAGTTGTGTAATAAGCTCTTACAATAGGAGAGACGGAAGAAATAGTTTGGTAGCATTAGTGATACATAGAGTATGGAACAAGTATTTGTAGCCAAGGACAAGGGCAAAGATGAATGGCCTCGAAAGAAAGGACAAGGGAATAATGAGGATACTTTGAAGAATTTGAAAAATATCACGTCATTATTGTGGTAAAATGGGTCATATGAAGAAGTGTTGCAAAAAGAGGTTGGCTAAACAAAAATCCAACCTGGGAGGGCCTCAGCAAAAGGCTCATGTCGTAGAGCATTAAAAGGAATCAACCTTATATGCATTCATGGCCAAACGACTAACAGATCAATCCAAGTCATTTGTATGGTATATAGATTCAAGAGCCTCACATCATTTCACCCATAGAAAAGATTGGTTCACAGAGTACATGGCTTGCTTAGATTCAGTGATCTTCAGTGGTGGTGAGGAGTACATTGTTGTTGGTAGAGGAAATGTTCAAATAACCTTTGGGGGGTAAAATTTGATTTTTCTCATTGTGTACTATGTATCAAGAATGGAGCTTAATTTGCTCTCTTTGAGTTAGATTGTGCGCCATAGTCCCAAATTGGATGCCACTTTTAGAAAACATAAATGCTATATAGTTGACAAGGAGTCAAAGAAGACTATTGTAGTTGGTATAGAAGATTATAGATTGTATTCCCTGGATGATATTAGAGAGGTTCAAGAGCGTCCATTGGTAGCCAAGAGTGCATCTGTTATTAGTACAATATGGCATCAGTGGTATGGGCATCTCAATCTATCTTCTCTCTCAGTTTTCTTCGAAGAATTTGGTAGAAGGCCTTGATATGCAATAGTAGATATCTGGTGTTTGCGGAGCTTGCCAAGCAGGGAAGTAACACAAAACTCCATTTGTAGAAGGATAGGCTTGGAGAGCCATAAACGACCTACAGTTGGTTCATGTAGACATTTGTGGACCAATGCACATGACATCTATCATTGGTGTCAAAGTATTTTCTTTTGTTTGTAGATGATTTTAGTAGGAAAATGTGGGTGTACTTTTTGAAAGAAATATTAGATGTGTTTAATGAAGGTAGAGAAAGAGCTAGGATGTGACACCATAATTCTTAGATATGATAATGGAGGTGAATTTTTGTTCAAACGAGTTCAATAACTTATGTGCTAAACACAAAATCAAGAGGCAATACATGACACCCTATACTCGACAACAAAATGTAGTAGTTGAGAGAAGAAACTCTACAATTACGAAGATGGCCAGGTGTATGATGGAGAATAGGAGTGTTTGTCATGTCCCCGCATATTGATGCCTCAATTGCCTTGGCGAGAAAGGTGTTTTTAAACACCATTTGAGTTTTTATCACTAAATAATAATTAATAAATTTAATTTTTTTTAAAATAATATTTTTGAATTTATGCTTGGCCGACCCCTTGGAAGGCTCTGAATAATTAATGTTTGAATTTCGATTTTATTCTGGCCGACATCTTGTGTTGGTGTGTTCATAATGTATATATACGGGTTCGTTGGCTTGGCTTGGATCATCACGAATTTGGGCGTTAATACTCCATGCTGATTAGTTGAGGACGTAGCCCCTTTGCTTTTCGCACACAGGTCTAGGACGAAAATCTCATGATTGTGAATCTGTGTTTCTCTTCCAATTTCATTTCCTACATTTGATTACACTCAACATCAATCTAAGTTTGGACATCATTATAGGAAGCGACTCCAGCAGGAAGCAATCAATCATCTTTTGGAATCGTGAGGCAGAGTTAAAGTAGCACACGACAGGCGTCTAAGCTGGCGCCACTGAAAGGGTGCCATTCTGTTGAATCGTGGCCATATCTCCAAGTCGTCATACATTATTCGAACTGACTAGGATCATGGGAGCTGCACACAGAGAATTTGCAACTTGGGATCTTTGAATTCATGCGTGGGAGCTGTTTCTATTGATATCCATCAACCTGCCATCTGTAAGCTGAGATAATCAATCGTTGTTTGCATATCGATGAATCTTCCAAGATTTGGGCAACATACCAAGTGTGGTGCATACGGGTAGAGTGTTTGTTCAATGCACAAGCAAACATTTCTAAGAGGACCTGGGGCGCACCATCATATTCTGTAGCTACATTCATTTCAGGATTGGATTGATAGTGTGACTCAAATCCATAAGGATCCTGGAATTGACTATCAGTTGTCTTTTTGCTGATTTATGCCATCCGACTTTACCATAGTTTCTCAGTTCCATATTATATCAGAGACTCTATATCTTTGATTATCATAATCTGAAGTAAAGGTCACTTACTCTCTGTGCATTGATCAAATTTTGCCTCAGTTTGGAGTTATTCATTTTTTTTACCGTTCTGTGCAAATACAATTAAATCAATTCTGGGTGAATGTCTTATTAGGTTTTCTGATTGAGAAGCAGTTTAATTGGCATCCCCGAGTGAGCACCTTATAGTGGTATTAGAGCCACTCGACTTGCTAGCCTGTGCAGCAGTTCACGAGTGACTAAGATCTGAGATATAATCTCAGAGAGAGGAAGAAGGAAATGGGTGATAAGGACGACGATGGACAATAGTTCGTTAAGGAGTCTAGAGAATTTCAATCTGGTATGAAGGACACTATGGCTGAGATGATTCAACTCTTGAGGGGATTAAATCAGCAACTAGTTACTGGTAAAGCAGTACAAAATGGCTAGGAGAGTAGCAGTTCAGGGGTGCAAAAACCAACAGCCTCCACTAAGTTCTTCAAAGCCAAATTTTTGGATCAAGGGGCAAAAAATGAAGCAGAGACACCTCCTGAAGAAGATGAGGACATGGCAAAATTGTACAATGATTATCAAGCTCAAAGTCTAGCCTTTTGTAGAGATGTGACCTTTTCAGAATTCCATGAGATGAAGACCAGAAAAGGGCATAGGAGGAGAAGGTATGAAGAAAGGAAGGACGTCCAATATCGTTTGGGTAAAATCACTATTCTAGTTTTCGATGGTTCAGGAGGTTCATCAGCAAGGGCTTGGTTGCAAAAATTAGACACTTACTTCTCCTTGAATCCCATGTTTGAAGAAGAGGCCATCAAGTTTGCAACTTTGCATCTCGAGGGTTTGGCCCACGAATGGTGGTATCATGGCATGGTAACACAAGGCCACAATTCCATTAAGACATTGGAAGAATTCAAAGGTTAATAGAGAGATTTGATAGGAAGGATACAAAAATCCACTTCTGTGAGTTGGCACAGCTGAAGCAGGAAGATAAGGTAGAGAACTATGTTGCTGAGTTTGAAAGATTAGCAGTGATGGTTCTAGATGTGACAGAAAGAAGGCTCATAGTCCTCTTCGTAGAAGGCCTCTTCGAACCTCTTAGAGGCTTGGTAAAAGCTTTGGATCCAAGTACACTCCAAGATGCCATTAGGAGGGCTGTAAACTTGGAAGACTCATCCATAAAGGGAAAACCACACTCCAATAAGGCTCCACCAGTCATGGCCAAGAAGTTTCCTCAAAGAGACCTCCCACCCCAAAGAAAGGCACCATTTAGACCCAATCCTTCAGAAATGCCAAAGAATGAGCTTCGAAGGAGGTCGTTATGTTTTGATTGCAAGGAACCCTGGCAGAAAGGGCATTATTGTTTGGGGAAGGGTCAGATACATTACATTGAGGTCTATCCTGGTTATGATTCTGAAGAAGAAGAGACTGATCCAGAATTGACGATGATTGAAGAAAAGAATGAACCCAATGGAGCAGAGCATCTAGGAGGAACACTTGCAGCCCTATCAGGAGCACCAAGGTACCATTCATTTCGAGTCAAAGGAGTCTTACAAGGGCAGTGAGTGAATGTCTTGATTGATAGTGGGGCCGCTCATAATTTTATCGATGAAAAATTAGTGGCTAGATTGGGATTGAAGATAGAGGATTTTGGAGGGTTCAATGTTACAGTGGCAGATGGGTACACTCTTCCATGCAATCGAAGAATTCAGCAGCTGAATTTGACTCTTGGTGGCCATAAGATGAGAGATGACTTCTATGTGATTGGTATAGGAGATACTGAGATGGTTCTTGGAGTGCAATGGTTGCACTCACTTGAAGAATACACAAAGAACTACCAAACGATGGAGCTTAAGTTCAAAGCTAATGGGAAGGAGGCAACTCTTCGTGGCCTACGGTAGCCCCATGGTAGTTTCAACAAAGCGTATGGAGTGAGCATTTCGTAGAGATCAAATTGCTTGGGCAGCCGAATGCTTGATCACAGATACTCAACCTTCCAAGGAAGGGAAGACCTTCCAACTTGATATTCAGCCCATTTTGGAGAGTTACAACAAGGTTTTTGATGACATACCTCATGGTTTGCCTCCAGAGAGGGGTTTCTAGCATGTGATCGAGCTTGAGGAAGGAGCCAAACCCGTCATCACCACACCTTAGCGTCGCCCGATAGCATACAAGGAGGAGATAGAGAAAACAATCAAGGAATTGCTTGACATGGGGCACATTTGTCCAAGCTCTAGCCCTTTTGCTTCCTTAGTGGTGTTGGTCAAGAAAAAAGATGGAACGTTGAGGATGTGCATTGACTATAGAGAACTCAACAAAAGGACAATAAAAAATCGCTATCCCATTCCCAGGATCGATGAGCTTCATGGTGCAGTATACTTCTCCAAGATTGACTTGCGTTCGGGGTATCACCAAATAAGAATGAGGGAAGAGGATGTGCACAAGACAACTTTTAGGTGTCACTATGGGCATTATGAGTTCTTGGTCATGCCATTTGGGTTAACCAATGCCCCCGTTACATTTCAGTCGTGTATGCACCCGGTATTCATTTCACATTTGAGGAAATTTGTTTTGGTATTCGTTGATGACATCTTGATCTATAGTAGGACTTGGGAGGATCACTTGAAGCACATAGACGAGGTTCTTAGCATACTTGAGCAATAATCATTCCATGCCAAGATGTCAAAATGTGAGTTTGGATTGACTGAGATTCTATATTTGGGGCATAAGGTTAGTGTTGATGAGGAAAAGATTAAAGCAATACAGGATTGGCCAAGACCAAGGAATTTGTCGCAACTGAGAGGTTTTGTAGGATTGTGCAGCTACTACAGGAGGTTTGTTAAGGGCTTGTCACAACTTGCAGCCCTCTTGACTAATCTAACGAAGAAAGGGGCTTTCTCTTGGGATTCCACATCGCAGCGAGCTTTCGATAGACTCAAGGAGGTCATGAGTTCATGCCCCGTCTTGGCTATTCCGGATTTCTCACTCCCCTTTGTGCTAGAGTGTGACGCTTTAGGAGAAGGGATTGGAGCTGTTTTGATGCAAAACAGGCACTCGATCGCATATGAGAGTAGGAAGCTTAAGGATGCAGAAAAAACTTTCTCCATTTATGATATGGAGATGTTGGCAATCATGCATGCTCTTGCCAAGTTCAGACAGTACCTAGTTTGTGGGAAATTTTTGGTGAAGGCAGATCATAACAGCCTCAAGTTCTTCCTCAATCAGCGTGACTTAAACGATAGACAACAAAAGTGGGTAAGCAAACTTCAAGCTTACGATTTTGATATTGAATATGTGAAAGGGAAGAATAATGTGGTGGCTCATGCACTCTCTAGGAAGCCTTATTTCTGTTCTATATTCGATATTTCTGCTGATTGGAAGGCTGCCATATTATCTGAATATGCCAAAGACACTTTCTCCAATGATGTCTTAGAAGGAAAGGTGCTTTATGATAGTTCTGTTGAATTTTAGTGATCAGAAGTAAATGCACAGAACATTAAAGCAAAACTAGACAAGATAACTCAGCAAGTACCCTGGGAAAACCCTCCTCTTGAGGGAGAAAAACCCAGCAACAAAGATCTCTCTTATTATTTGATTCAACAGTAGTAGATTACAGTTTACAATGAAGTCTTAATACAAGACTAATGAACAGATGTCAAGCTCTAGATCACACCTGAGACGAATGCAAAGCTGATAATGTTTTCGTAGCAATGAAGGCCTCAATTCACATGTGCTGATCACACTCTACAAATCTGACAAGTTCACACTTAAGTCCGAAACTGTTCGCACATTTCTGAGATCACAGAACCATAAGAAATGTACACGGATCTCAGGGAAAATTGCACTGATCTGATGTTCAGCTTCGCACCTTGATGGGGATGTTAATTCGCATCAGGAATCTGTTCGCCAATGATAGAATTGTAATCAAGCTTCTTTAAGAGTTCGCTATCTGTTCAGATCTCAATCCTATATTCGCCTTTTATAAGGCCGAGCTCCTCTAGATCGCAGTGGTATTTCACTTGTCTTTATCGGACTGACGGCATAGAGAAATTGAAGAAAACACATGAGGCTATATCAATGTCATAACTTGAGATCGAATATATATCCATACATTAAATGTCGGCCTCAACTGAATGTCTTCTAAAATGCTTTTATGTCGGCCCTCTTGAAAAACAATAATAATGTATGTCGGCCTTGGTGAATAATACAAAACAATAGGTATAAGTTAAATAGCCATCGGCTATTATTTAACTTATATTCTCACGTGTTGAGCTGGAAGGAACTACCGCGGCTGCTCTAACATTAACACTCCCTCTCAGCTAGGGAGAGAACTTCCAGCTGCATAGAACATATTATCTCCATATGAGGTTCATCTGCCACCATTGCCTGCAATCAGATATAAAGAGAGATATATCACCTCAATGTGATATCAACCATCACATGGTTAAGTGCTAGTGTTCATCACTTGCGTGATGACTTTCACCATGGCTCTCCCAGAGGGTGAAACACAAGCATAGAAAGATCATCACGGACTCTCTCACGTGATGTTGTCATGGAGTCACACACATGACATCCACCATGACTCTCTCAGAGGGTGGAACCGAGGGCTTTCACCTCAAATTCTTCCGTCACAGAAGAAGATGCAATAGTAAGTACAAGTGTTCATCACTTGCGTGATGTTGTCACCTCTAGTGACTTTCACCATGACTCTCTCAGAGGGTGAAACACAAGTACAAGATATGTCATGGAGTCGCACACATGACATCCACCATGACTCTCTCAGAGGGTGGAAACGAGGGCTTTCACCTCAAATTCTTCCGTCACCGAAGAAAGTGCATTAACAAGGGATTTCACCTCGAACTTCTCTCAGAGAAGAACTCATTAAGCAAGGCTCACGTCACGAGACTCATACTCAGTCAAGGTGGATTCTCCACCATACCAAGCTTGTCTCGAAGTACCACGAACTTTATCCTGGGAGAGGCTTGGTGAGAATATTTGCCGTCTCGCTCATCGTGCTAATGTACCTCAAGCACACCTTTCCTTAGTACCATATCTCTGATATATAGTGGTACTTGATCTCAACATGCTTGGTTATGTCATGAAACAAGGATTGACAGAAAGCTTCACACAACTCGATTATCACAATGAATAATGGTGGGCTCCATTGATTGTCCAAACAATCCTGCAAGGAGCTTACGAAGCCACACTGCTTCTCGAGTTGCCATGCAAGCTGCAATATACTCGGCCTCTGGCGTACTCAATGCTACGAAGACTGCTCTCGCTACACCAGGAGATCATAGCAGAACCCAAAAGGCAATAGCCAGAGGTGTCTCTCTCGATTTGTGGACACAACCTGCCCAATCGAATCAATGAAACCAAGTAACTCCAAGTCTGCATCTGAAGTATACTTCAACCCATATCCAACTATGCCACGCAAGTATCTCAGGATATGTTTAGCTGCAACAAGATGTATCTGCCTCGGATCACACACAACCTGGCTAAGTGCACTCACTGCATAGCAACTATCAGGTCTAGTGACAACTAGTTACATCAAGGATCCAATCAACTGTCTGTACAACATAGGATCCACCAAATCTGAACTAGCTGCAGCAAGATTACCATCTTCTTCAAGCTTAGCGGGCTCCCTCTAAATCTTCAGGCACTTGCATCAACCTTCTGACCTCTTCGTCCAGGATTGACTGCAACACTTTGACTTAGATACATGTTTTTCCAGTGCACACCTTGGTACTGAAGAGAGTTCAGAATAGTCCTCATTGACCTCATCTCAGATCTCACTATTCTGAATAGGTTTGCGGAGCTACCAATGGCAAACCCAAAAGGCAATCTTGAGCAACTCTGATCTCAGCAACTGAAGGGATCCTCTAAGGGTTTAGCACAACAATCTTCACTTCTTCTCAATGAGTTACAAGACTCCCTCTTGATCCTTGCTCCAAAGATTGCAAAGAAGACTTCTGAAAGTGAGCTCCCTCTGACCATCAGCTCAGTCCCAAGGCTGCTTGATTATTTCTTTGGTTGGCATGGCTTTCTCACAATATGCCTCAAGCTTTTCATCATTAAGCAGTTTCTCATCACCTTCTTGCTCCTACAAGCATTTTAGAGAGAGATTACTTGACAGTTTATAGTTACCCAAAGAAATAACAAGACTGGAATCATACAAGGTTTAAAATCACAGGTTATAACATGACTACATGAGATTTTGTGCGCAATGTTAGAACATGAATAAATAAATCAAAAGATCAAACTAGAGGGTTAAAGGAACTTATCTCTATAAGATTTGATATAGCTCCTTCGTTCATTCATTTGTTTGCTCCTCTCGAGAGTGCCTATCTCTGCACAATAAAAGAATGATCTGCACAGCTGCAGATTTCTTGAATGCATTAACCGGTTTGGCATGTAGAATCAACTCTCCCAAGAGTTCAAGATTCTATCACAACACATGCATTGGAGAAGGGTATCGATGTGATCAACCTATCACAACATAAGGATACCAATCTCTTCTCTTTTGCTGATTTACATGATTAGTCTAGATCAACTTACAATAGATAATTTGAAGTATTCAAAGGATCTTTGACCTAGAAATCACAACTTAGAGAAGTAACAATCTCCTTATACTGAACACACAATGTCCAAGATACAACAAATGAAGAATACTTGTTCATACTGTGAGATACGCTGATTTAAAGCACAGATCAACATGCAACTTTTACGGTTTGAACACAGGCCCATGATAAAAAAATAGAAATGTGATTTCAACAAAACACGGAATACTTATCTTCCTTAACATTCTGATGAAAGCAATTATTGAACACAGCATGCTGATCTCATGCTCAGATCAATCCACAGCCTTCATGACTCGAACACAGACTCATGACAAGGTTAAATTTGAACAAGGCCCATGACTGCTCAAATTTACAATGTACTCTGTTTCCAACTGCAATCCAGTAGGTTAGCAATACACAATGAATGAGGTGACACCACATGATCTCATCTACTGGATCACAGTTCAAGAGAAACATAATCTTTACTACACACATGATAAAGCATTATCAAATCTGCACAACTCAACAAACTGAGTAAAAAGTATAAACAACAAAAAAAAACAAACACTTATCTCTTGAGATCAGAATCTCCTTGAGTGTAGTGCTGAAACTGGAATACAGAAAACAACTGATTCCTTTGAGTCCCGTACATGCACTCTCCAAAGTCTATCCTATTTCAATGATACTCGCTTCTGAAGAGTATGATACCCAGATATCTAATTAAGAGTGAGTTTCTGACAGTATATAAGCGCCCAAAAAAACATATAGTACCGCTAGTTCACATAGGCATGACTGTGGCAATAATATATATGCTACAGGAAGAATAGATATGCTGTTCCTGAAGACCAGATAACTTCTTCCCACAACGCTAGCAAAAACAGATGGCTTCTTCCCTGCAGATCTGGAGCAGATTGCAAGTGGTTTCCATCTCTGGTGAACAAGTCATGCAACTAATCTGATCACGATGCTCAAAACCCGCTCTGATACCATGTTGAATTTTAGTGATCAGAAGTAAATGCACAGAACATTAAAGCAAAACTAGACAAGATAACTCAGCAAGTACCCTGGGAAAACCCTCCTCTTGAGGGAGAAAAACCCAGCAACAAAGATCTCTCTTATTATTTGATTCAACAGTAGTAGATTACAGTTTACAATGAAGTCTTAATACAAGACTAATGAACAGATGTCAAGCTCTAGATCACACCTGAGACGAATGCAAAGCTGATAATGTTTTCGTAGCAATGAAGGCCTCAATTCACATGTGCTGATCACACTCTACAAATCTGACAAGTTCACACTTAAGTCCGAAACTGTTCGCACATTTCTGAGATCACAGAACCATAAGAAATGTACACGGATCTCAGGGAAAATTGCACTGATCTGATGTTCAGCTTCGCACCTTGATGGGGATGTTAATTCGCATCAGGAATCTGTTCGCCAATGATAGAATTGTAATCAAGCTTCTTTAAGAGTTCGCTATCTGTTCAGATCTCAATCCTATATTCGCCTTTTATAAGGCCGAGCTCCTCTAGATCGCAGTGGTATTTCACTTGTCTTTATCGGACTGACGGCATAGAGAAATTGAAGAAAACACATGAGGCTATATCAATGTCATAACTTGAGATCGAATATATATCCATACATTAAATGTCGGCCTCAACTGAATGTCTTCTAAAATGCTTTTATGTCGGCCCTCTTGAAAAACAATAATAATGTATGTCGGCCTTGGTGAATAATACAAAACAATAGGTATAAGTTAAATAGCCATCGGCTATTATTTAACTTATATTCTCACGTGTTGAGCTGGAAGGAACTACCGCGGCTGCTCTAACATTAACAAGTTCAAGGTCATTGAAGATCTTATCCTCTACAAGGGTCGTGTGTATATTGTGCCCAATTCAAAGGTCAAAGAGAAGATTTTGAGGGCATGTCATGATACTCCACTTGCTGGCCACTCGGGTTTCTACAAGACATACAAGCAAGTAAGGGAGCGTTTCTCATGGAAAGGATTGAAGAATGATGTTTTACAACATGTTAGAGAGTGTGATATGCCAACAAAACAAATCTGAGCATGTCTTTCCAGCAGGGTTGTTTTAGCCCCTACCCATTCCAAATCAGAAATGGGAAAGCATCTCCATGGATTTCATCACCGGATTGCCCAAGGTGCAAGGTAAGGATTGCATTTATGTGGTGGTTAATTGGCTTACAAAGTATGCTCATTTTCATGCTATTACTTCCGATTTTAAGGCTCCACAAGTGGCTGATCTGTTCTCTAGGGAAATATTTAAACTTCATGGTTTGCCCAAGAATATTGTGAGTGACGGGGACAACAGGTTCATCAGTTTGTTTTGGCAATAACTCTTCCATTGGGTCCACACCGAATTAACTCCAAACACTAGCTACCACCCCCAAACATATGTGCAAATAGAAATTGTGAATAAATGGATTGAGGGGTACCTAAGGAACTATGTCATGGGGCAGCAATCAGCATGGATAAAATGGCTGCATTTGGGGGAGTTTCGATATAAACCCACACATCATATGTCAATTGGTATGTCTCCCATCAAAGCTCTTTACGGTTATGATGCTACTTCATTGATAGATTTGCTCCTTGTTGATAGTAGAGTGCCTAGAGCTAACGATGTGGTGCAAGAGAGTATAGACATTATGCATTCTCTCAAGGATAACTTGCAGAAAGCTCAAAACCAGCAGAAGATGTATGCTGATAGACACAGGACAAAGAGAGTTTTCGAGATTGATGACATGGTTTATGGAAGGTTGTAGCCTTATAAATAGTCCTCCCTCAAGGGGAATGGTGCGGAGAAGCTGAAACCGAGGTTCTATGGTCCCTACTGCATTTTGAGGAGGATTGGAGAGGTTGCTTACGAACTCGAATTACCCCCAGGCAGCAGGATCCACAACATTTTCCATGTATCGTGCCTAAAAAGGGCACTTAGACAACAAATTACACCCGTTGTGGAGTTGTTACACCCTTCGTGGAGTTGCCCCTTCTTGATGATGAGGGAAAATTGATACTCGAGCCAGAGACAGTGTTGGATGTTAGGGAGAAGAAGTTGCGAAACAAGGTTATACCTGAGTACCTAGTCAAGTGGAAGAATCTCCCTATCGAGGATGCGACTTGGGAAGGTGTAGAATTTTTTGGGCACCCAAATCTGAAGTTGCTTGAGGGCAAGCAACATCGAGGCAGGGAGGACTGTCATGTCCTCGCATATTGATGCCTCAATTGCCTTAGCGGGAAAGGTGTTTTTAAACACCATCTGAATTTTTATCACTAAATAATAATAAAATAATAATTAATAAATTTAAATTATTTTTAAATAATATTTGAATTTATGTTGGGCCAACCCCTTGGAAGGATCTGAATAATTAATGTTTGAATTTCAATTTTATTCTGGCCAACATCTTGTGTTAATGTATATATACGGGTTTGCTGGCTTGGCTTGGATCATCATGAATTTGGGCATTAATACTCCATGCCGATTAGCTGAGAACATAGCTCCTTTGCTTTTCGCACACAGGTCTGGGACAAAAATCTCATGCCTGTGAATTTGTGTTTCTCTTCCAATTTCATTTCCTGCATTTGATTACACTCAACATCGATCTAAGTTTGGACATCATTACATGAAGTGACTCCAGCAGGAAGCGATCAATCATCTTTTGGAATCGTGAGGCAGAGTTAAAGTAGCACATGACAGGCCTCTAAGCTAGTGCCATTGAAAGGGCGCCATTTCGTTGAATCGTGGCCATATCTCCAAGTTGTCATACATTATTCGAATTGACGAGCATCACGGGAGCCACACACAGAATTTGCAACTTGGGATCTTCAGACTCGTGTGCAGGAGCTGTTGCCGTCAATACCCATCAACCCGCCATCTGTAAGCTGAGATAATCAATTGTTGTTTGCATATCGATGAATCTTCCAAGATCTGGGCGACATACCAAGTGTGGCGCATACGGGTAGAGTGTTTGTTTAGTGTACAAGCGAACATTTCTAAGAGGACTTGGGGTGCACCATCATACACATTAGCTACATTCATTTCAGGATTGGATTGATATTGTGACTCAAACCAATAAGGATCCTGGAACCAACTATTAGTTGTCTTTCTACTGATTTATGCCATCCGACTTTACCATAGTTTCTCAGTTCTAGATTGTATCAGAGACTCTGTATCTTTGATTATCATAATCCGAAGTAAAGGTCACTTACTCTTTGCGCATTGATCAAATTCTGCCTCAGTTTGGAGTTATTCATTTTTTTTATTGTTCTGTGCAAATACAATTAAATCAATTTTGGGTGAATGTCTTATTAAGTTTTTTGATTGAGAAGCATTTTAATTGGCATCCCTGAGTAAGCACCTTACAGTGTTCCCATGAAGTTTTGGGCTAAGGTAGTTTACATTGCAGTTATCTACTCAACAAGTCTCTGACAGAGGTAGTGAAGAAGACCCTAGAGGAAGCTTGGTCTGGGAGGAAACCTAAAATTAGTCATCTTAAGCTCTTTGGTTCTCTAGCATATGCCTAGTTTCCAAATGAAAAGAGGACTAAGTTAGACTCTTAAGAGTAAGAAATTGATGCGTATAGGGTATAGTGACAATCATAAAGTCTACTGGTTGTTGATGTGGACATTAACCGCTTGAATTTCAGTAGAGATGTTGTAATTGATGAGGGAACTAGGTCCTTTCAGCTCTCTCCAGAGTTAAAGATTATTGAAGAATATCTTGTTGTGACTAAGGATTTAGGTATTAAGCTTCATGAAGCTTCACTTGAAGGGGGGAGGATTTTGAACCTGTGGAGTCTCTTAGACGAGTACTTGTACTTGAATTCATTGATAATAACCTAGATTAGCATCAAGATGACATAGAACAGGAAGTCCAAGTCATCATGACAACATTAATTTGGTAGAAGAGACTTCCAAAAAGATACCAAAGTGGTGGGAAAGCACCATTTGAGATGTTCAGGATGGTGAAATGATTGAAGATATATCATCAAGTGGCAAGAGCAAACAAAACACAATTATTTTTGCTCTAATGGCTAACATTTAGGGAGTGTATGAGCCCCAAGTGTTTGAAGAGGCAAAAAGTAAAGTTGAATTGAAAAAGGCTATGGCCATTGGATGTAAAATTCTTATAAAAATAAGACTTGGGATCTCTCAAATCTTCCACTAGGGAAGAAACTTATTGGCTGCAAATGGTTGTACAAAGCCAAGTACAAAGCACTGTTGGTCACAAAAGGGTTCTCACAAAGAGAAGGCAATGACTATGAGGAGGCCTTTGCTCCTATAGCAAAGATGAGCACCATTCATTTAGTTCTAGCCATGGCAGCTTAGTTTGGTTGGAGAGTCCATCAAATGAACATAAAATGTGCCTTCCTCAATGGTGACTTGGAGGAAGAAGCGTACATATCTTAGCCCTAAGTTTTTTAGGTTGCAAGAAAGGACTATCAAGTATTTGGTTGAACATGGATTCTAGTGGAGTCCTTTAGATCCAAATCTCTATGTCAAAAGTGCAGGCAATGAGATCATTCTACTGGTCATTATGTAGATAATATCATTATTATAGGTAGTGAGGCACATTTGATTGAACAAATCAAATGTAATTTAAGTAAAATTTTTGACATGATTGATTTAGGCCTCCTGCATTACTGTCTAGGTGTAGAAGTTTGGCAAATAGGTGGTGGTATTTTTATTTCTTAGTCTAAATATGCCAAGAGTTTGCTCAACAAGTTTAGAATGATAGATTGCAAAATCTCATCTACACCTATAGAGAAAGGGTTGAAGCTTTCAGCCAAAAAAAAATCAAACGTAAAAAATAAATCAACATTTAGGCAACTAGTGGGCAGTATTATATACCTTACAACCACTAGACTTGATTTGAGCTTTGTTGTGAGTTTCGTCTCCAGATTCATGACAACCCCAAAGGTAGAACATTGGGTTGCAGCAAAGAGTGTTGAGATATGTGAAAGGGACACTTGACTTTGGCAATCTATATAGTAGAAGCAAAGATCCTAGGCTGTTTGGGTTCACATATTTAGATTGTGTATGTTGATGACAAAAAATCAACTTGGATATGTTTTCAGCCTTGGCATGGGTGTAGTCACTTGAACTAGCAAGAAACAATAAGTAGTAGCTCATTGCTTGACAGAAGCAGAGTATCGAGGAACAATAAAAGTAGCATGTAAGGTAGTATGGCTTCGAAGGATGCATTTAGACATG
The DNA here is from genome assembly GCA_007258455.2 of Sequoia sempervirens. Taxonomy (NCBI): domain Eukaryota; kingdom Viridiplantae; phylum Streptophyta; class Pinopsida; order Cupressales; family Cupressaceae; genus Sequoia; species Sequoia sempervirens. Next base: position 10,448 of record VDFB02258213.1, on the reverse strand, counting down.
CAAATGTCTCAAGCAGGGCCTTCACCCTTGCTTTGTGACAATCAAAGGGTGCTAAAGCTTGCTAATAATCTAGTCTTCCAAGAGCGTACAAAACATGTCGAGCTTCATTGTCATTTCATTAGGCAGCTTGTAGAAGATGGATTGGTGATGTTGCAATATTGTCCTTTTGAGGATTGAATTGCAAACATTCTTACCAAGTCTTTGGGTCTTCACAAATTTGTCAAATCTTGGGATAAGTTTGGTGTAGTTAGTAGATTGACCATTAAGGGAGGGTATTAAAGTATTATTATAATATTTAGTATATGATGGTCAATTAGTCTTTAGGATAGACCTTAGGAATATTTTTTATTCTTTTAGTTAAGTTCATATCCTTTTGCTTTATTAGTTGTCACTCTTATCGTTTTCGGATAAATTGTATCTCTTACTTAAGGATGCTTTTGCTCCTTAGTAAATATCAAATATCTTGGTAATCATTATGTGTTATATTTTTCATAATACTATAAGTCCCTAATAAAGCTCCTAGTTGTGGTGACATTAGAAGGTCTTGGCCAATTCACGATGGCCTCAATTTTTGCTAGGTCAATCTTGATTTTTCCATTGCTAATCACATGTCCAAGATAGACAATTGGTTGTTGTAAACTCATGCTTCTTTCCATTCAACAACATCTTGTTCTTCAAAATTTTGCAAGACTTTCTTGAGATGAGACAAGTGCTCCTTATATGTCCCACCAAATACAAGAATACCATCCAAATACACTATGACACAAGAATCCATGCGTAGTCTAAGTACCTCATTCATTAGCCTTAAGAAGGTAGCTTAGGCATGACAATACAAAGGGTCAGTGCGTTTCACCATGAGTATTGGCACGTGCCTATTCTCAACAATTCTCGAAAAATACAAAAAGAGAGTTTGTCTTAAGGAAGAGGACACAATGTGAGGTGTGAAGAAGAATATAAATCGGTTGCATCATGAAGAATACATGCCTAAGCAAAGGATGATGCAAAAAGTAGTATAAAGGAGTGTGGAAGGAATTGTAGGCATGCATTGCAAAGGAGAAAATCAAAAAACTGTTCTTGCCAATGTGTTGGTGTGCATTAGACCAATGACTCATGCCAATGCAATACACGTTAGGAAGATATAGCGTGTGCCAATGCAAAGAAGATTTTAAAATTGAGATTTCTTATTCAATATAAAGGTGCATCAAGAAGAAAAAATGCGCACTTAAACAAATAATTTTTTGTTTTAAAAGAATTTTGCTTGCCTTAACATAGCGTGGAATCTTCTCAAATTTTATGGCCATGAGTATTGGCACATGATGAAGGAAAAAGACGTGACTTTACAAAGGAATTCCAGCATGTGTATTAAAAGACTAGTAATGTGCGTGTGAACTCAAGCATGTGCCTTGACAAGGGCATGTGAAGAATGGATAGGAATGGAAAGTAGACAATGTTCAAAGGAGAGTTCATGAGCAATGATGCACACTAGTTAATTGGCATGCATGAATGCAAAGGAGGACAATTACAAAAGAAATTGAGTTAATGTAAAGACATGTGCCTAGGCCTTGGTATGCTAATACAAACTAGATTTTTTTTTATTATCCATAGTATAGGTATGCATTGTAGAGGAAGGACACGCCAATACAAAGGTTCGTCTCTTCCTTTTATTCAAAATTCACAAGAGTGATGCAAAGGAAAGATGGAGATATGAGGTGTGAATGGAAGTCAACAAGTGTGCCATTATGAAGCAAGACGACTTTTTTTGATTGAAAACCAACACTTAGACAAAGGTGCACTTTGATGGAAGAATGAATGTGCATTTCAATATGCAAGAAGCTAATTTCTCCTTTAAAAATATTGAAGTGAGAGTATAGGCACGTGCTTGGTAACTGGTGTGTGCCACACAAGTTCACAACTATGCTGGATTTTGTCTTCCAAACAAAAAAAATTCTTCACCAAAGTACAAGGGTGTGCCTCTACAAAGAAGGAATTGCAAGACTAGAAGTATGTGTAGGAGTTAAGGTGTGCACCAAAACAAACAACAATCACAACTTGAATTTTCTCCTATTGTTTTGCTTAGACGTGTTAAGAAAAAAGTAATATTTAGCTAGATGAAGGAATCAAATGCACATTTGCAAAGGAATCAAATATTGAAAAAAAAACCTTCAGTTTATTAGCGTGTGCCAGGAGTCTAGTGTGTGCACCAATACAAAGAGAATCTCGTTCAAAAGTTGAAAATATTTTTATAGTCTCTTGGCGTGCGCTAAGAGACTAGTGCATGCCTATACAAAGCAGCTTGGTTTAGTCAAATTTTCCCTCCAATGTATAGGTGCATGCCATTTCAATACAAAGGAGGTGATTTTTCTTGAAATTTATATGTTAATGCCAATACAAAGTAGGTGTGTGCTTGCCAACGCAGACATATCTATATAGAGGATGGACAAATGACTAGATTTTCAAGGTATTTTAGAGGGTTAGCCATGACCAGAGTAAAAGCGACATAATCGTGAAATTCATTTAGAGTTACCTTATTAGAAGTCTATTTTCAACTTGTGTTAAAAATAGGTCTTGCTATTTTTAATAATCACCATTTTCAAATAGAAGAACATATTTAGGGATTTTCTATTTTTTTGCTAGAGCTATTTATAGCCTGTGCTATTTTTGTGGTCTTTATTTTTAGCATAAGGAGCTTGTGCTATTTTTAGCTCATAGTCAACTATTTTTGGATCATCTACCTCATTGTGCGAGAGAAACTTTTAAGGGATAGTTGTAATATTTTGATCACTAGTTCAACTGAAAGACACATGATTGTAATTTTAGAATTAGAAGATGAGGCAATTTGTGATAAAGCTTGCACTTCATGCAAGTAGTCATAGTTAGGGTAGAAGTGTAGTTAGTTTAATTTATTTATTTTCATGCAATTGTTTGTAAATAGTTTAAATAAGTGCCCTTTTGCACTTGATTGGGGAAGGCAATGGTAATTCTCAATATTGCTGAAATTACTATTTAGTGGTATTACCAATAAATAATTTGTTACCCATTCAATAGAATTTATTGAGCATATTTTGCTTTTAATTACTATTGAATGATTTTGTCATATGTATTGAAGTAGATTAAATTGCTTCTACTAAATTTGCAAGTTTTGTACTGTAGACTTATTCAAAGTTGGAATCACGGCTTTGTACTGATTCTTTCAACTAATTTACAAAAGTGTTTGTATCGTTATGTTTAAAACCTATTCAATCCTTGTGTTCTTAAATTATGTAGTCTTTGAATTTAGTTGAACAAGGCAAGTGTCTAGTTGTTGGATTTCTTTTCAATCAAAAGTAAAAAATTGTTTGCCTTAAGTGCATCTTAGCCTTTTTGCCTTAAGCAAATCCAAAAAGACACGCTTCAAAATTTAGCATGAATGTGAAGTCACGCCTAAAAACACTATAAAATCTTTAAATTGCAAGCACATACTGTCTAGTTTAGGTTAGTTTTTAATTTATAGGGAGCATCCCTTTCTAACTCGAAAAGCAATTTTACCACACATCTGTTCTGTTTTGTGTTGCATTGAAAGCTGCAAATTAAAAGGCTAACATACACCATGAAACACATGTTTCTCTACTTGCAAGATCAATGAACAACACGAAGGTTTTACGAGAGGATCAACCCTTCAAACATCTTTTACAAAGCATATATAAATTCCTCACGACATTCAGGGCACCAAAGAGAAGAGAGCTTTGAAACATGTGTCAAATATCAACCTTTTTTTGAATCTGAGGCGATTTTGAAATTGCTGCAGTCAAAGTGTTTTCACTGCTTTTGCCACGTGGTGAATTTGAAATCATTGTGGTTGAAACAATTTCATTGCTTGCAATAACCAACAAAATTTTGTTGTTTTAGGTTTTGCATTCAATTTAAATGCTTGCACCCTTGTTCCAAACCATTTGTGCAATGTTTGGATAACCACAAACATGATTCTCACAAAAGTACATATTCTTTGTTGATGAAAGTCACTACCAAACAAGTATCCTCTTTCTCCCATAGCTTAGAACACTCCATATCGAAAGTGGCAATTTTAACTCATTGTCCATCATGTTTGACCCTTTTTTCAGATTATGCCTCACTTTTAAAGTTGCTTTTGGGCTCCAAAAGCTTGGGGAATCAAGAAATATAGATTTTTTTCCCCACATCAACCTTGGGATACCATTTTCCTTACCTTGACAATTGTCCCTTCAACCCCACCAACCATGTCTCATGCTCACCTCTCCTCAGTCTCTTCACTTTCTTTCTAGAATGATGTCACATCTAGCTTCTCTTGCACATTAGGAGCCAAGTCATCCATTGAGGGCAATGCCACATCTTCATCTAGCATTGAAGGTTTAAACAACTGAAGCTTATCTACGCTAATCATTGAGTACATCTTCATATAGGGAGGTAGTTCCAACAGGAAATCATTCTCTTCCACTTGCTCAACAATTTGGAGAGGACCATACCTAATGGATTTCAGCTTCGTGGCCAGTCCATGGAGTCTCTCCTTGCCCAAATACAACCAAACTTTCATTAACTTATAACTTGTGCTCCACCCTATGCTAATTGTGACACTGCTGGTATTTGGCTTGTTAGCCCTTGAGCCTTTCTTGCATATGTGGGTGTTTATGAACTTCTCATCTTTATGAATCCTTGAATTCTTGTTTTCTAACTCTTCCTTTGACTATCCCAACAAAAGATTGAAAGGGCTAGGGTTTAAATACCTGAAACACACCTCAAAAGGTGACAACTTGTGGATTGGTGAACTTCCTTGTTATGGGAATACTGTTTATAGGCTGGGTTTTCATTGCAACTCTTGGGATGCCTTTGATTACACCCTTGCAGCAGCTGCATCAAAGTTCTGTTTACAACTTCCATTTGCCTATCCATTTGAGGATGGAATGCAATGGAATGTTTCAAACAAGTATCCACCTTCTCCCACAATGTACACCAAAACTTTTCCTAAGTAATGAGCATCCCTATTTGATATGATGCTCTTGGAAATCCAAGGTGGACCCAAACATTCTCGAGGAATAATGTTTCAGCATCACTCCCTGTTAAGATCTTTTTGCATGCAACTAACACACTCATCTTGCTAAATTGGTCCACAACATCAAAAGGTAGTCATGTCTATTCTTGGCATTGGGAGACCACCCACAAAATCAATGGAGATGCTCTCCCATGGATTTGTAGGCACCGGTAGTAATTGGTTGTAATGTCCCTGTTTTCTAAGTAACTGTAGATATTGATATTTGGCTTATTTTATTCCCATAAGCTAAATATTGGAGTTATAGGGGAATAATAATTAAATAAATAATTTATAAAGTTGTCCAAATAAATTAAATCATAAGGATAACTTTATTTTAATTAATTTAATTAAAGTGACAAATAAAAAATAATAAAATATTATAAGTCACTTTATTAAATGTTATAAAAGCACCTTATTAAATAAAGTGTGCTTCTAGAAGTTGGAGGTGGTTACAATTGGATTCTTCTAGAAGACTCAATTGAGCCTTTAAAAGGAGATGAAAGCAAGACATTTGAGCATGCATTATTGACTTGATATTTCTCTATGCATTATTGCAAAAACTTGAATTACAGGTTGAGCTAATTTTCTGATGACGAAAACCCTTGGAAAGGTTTGGAGGATTGGACAAAAACCCAATTCTTTTGATGGGTCTACTTTAGGATTCACATTGGGCTTATTTGTTTAGTTTGGAGCTTCAAGGAGAAATTGCTGCGGAGAGCGATTTTGGGGAAATTTTGTGAGTCTTCTTCGAAGAAAAAATTTCTAGGTATTCATAGTTAACTCACATTCGTTTTGAGACCCATTGTTTCCAACACATGCACCTTTTTTCATAGTGGCAAATTGCCATGTCCCCGAAATTGTAATGCTAAATATGAGATATTGAAATACAAATAACAAAATTGAATAAATATCAAAATATAAATATAAGTAATTGCCATTTAAAAATCATTATTATAATTATAATTATCAAGATAATATAATTATAGCACAATTATCATAGAACAATTAATATTATTAATTATGAATATCATAATAACCAAACTAATATTTACAAGAAACTAATATTATATGACTATGCTTTAGTTAATAAATAAACAAATCTAAATATTATTTAAAGAGAAACCAATATTATATAAATATGACTAATGCCTTAGTTGATAAATAAATAAATAAATCTAAAGGTATCGATCCCTAGTAAGAAGGCATATTAATCATGTTTACACAGTAGCGATCCCTAACTAAAAACATAATAATTATTAATAAAGCAAACATGAATCCAATAAACAATGATCCCTAGCAAAAGACATAACAATTACTAATAAAGGAAACAGTAATCAGTAAACCAATCACCACGATTAGTGAGAGGAGAGATTACCATATGCAAGGGATTCGTCACTTCTAGAAAGGTGCAATTAAGGCCAAAAGACATGAAACATGAAGGGATGCGTCTATGGGCAGATCAGAGCATTTATATAAGGAAGATGATTTCAAACAAGAGCAGCATCGTGGTGGGAGGAATAGAGAAGATTGAAGATCGATCAGCATTATTTGGTAAACTGCATTGTAAATTAAAATAAATAAGGTAATACCTAGGAATAGTAATATATGCATGATATTATTTGTTGATATTATTTACTCTTATTGATGTTATTTAAGAATAATAATATATACATGATATTATTTATTCTTGATATCATTTACTATTATTGATGTTATTTAGGAACAATAATTTATGCATAATATTATCTATTCTTATTGATAATATGCTTAGAAAACTTAATAACATTGCTGATATGTTTATTTAGAGTTAGGCACTTGATTACATTGTTGTGCTTATGTCTTCACCATGGTGGGGAAAGGGGAATTGCAAAGAGAGTACAACAATGGGGCATCTTCTAGATACGCCACCTAGGAGGGGACAAGATGAGCCCACATGAGCCAAAGGGGTATTGCCGTTGTCTCAACGGGTATTGCCTTTGGGTCTAGAGGAATTGAGCCACCAAGAGACCTTTTGCAACTCCTAAACCACCCCTCATGGTGTAATGAGTTTGATAGATACTTTAATGTGAGTTAGTAAAACCAATACATATCAACACCATGGAAAAGGGAAGGGAGGATTGCCGAGGGAGTACAGTGAGAGGGCATCTTCTAGATATGCCACTCGAGAGGGGACAAGATGAGCCCACATGGGCCAAGGGGGTACTTGCCATTGCCTCAACAAGTGCTGCCCTTGGGTCTAGAAGAGTTGGCTACCAGGACACCCGCTGCAACTTCACGTACCCTATGAGGATTGCCGAGGGAGTACAGTGAGAGGGAATCTTCTAGATACGCCACCTGAGAGGGGACAAGATGAGCCCACATTGGCCAAGGGGGTACTTGCCGTTGTCTCAATGGGTGCTGCCCTTGGGTCTAGAAGAGTTGGCTACTAGGACAACTGCTGCAACTTCATTTACCCTACCATGTTGTCACGAGTTTACTAATACTTGAAATATGATTAATTGCTAATTATTGATATTGTGATAGATAATTATAATCTATTAATTGGAATGATTATGGTGATGATTTCTAACCTATGTGCAGCGCTCAACCTACAAAAGAAAGGTATTCTCTAAACTCATGATTTATTTAAGCAAGAAAAATTAGGGCAGATTTAGCCATTCCCAATTAGGGACATTACACAAATGACAACTAATAATCTATATCGGAACTGCAATCAATTTGCTTGCATGTTGTCACATATGTAGCATTCCTATTCTTCTTTTTCTTGTTCTTTGAAGGAGTCAACTCTGGATGCTACTTCCAACATGTCTCTTCCATATGCCTATCTTTATGACAATGTGTGAATGGCACTTATCATTGCCCTTCAGAGTGACAGTGGTTGTAGCATTCTTTCTACCCTTCCACTTTCCTTTTCCTTTTCCTTTTCCTTTGTCCTTTTGACCACCTTGCTGCTGTGCTTTACCCTACTGTTTCTAAGAGAAAGAAGTGCTCCTTTTCTTGTCCAACTCCAAATAATGGGCTTGGGGCACAACCCTCATCTATATCCTTGGGTTTGGCCATCAACATGGGTCTCTTGAGGTGTCCAAACAGCCCACCAATGTATTTCTGAGCACCTCCCAGTCCATAACATCCTTACCCAGCTGAATGGCTTTCTTTCTAAATGCACTTGTGTTACTGACCTTATAAATCCATTTATAACCAATGTGCAAGTCTTGTTTTTCATCATGGCCTCAAATTCTATCTTTATGGAAGCTTCTCATTTTGGCTTTCCCTTGTCCTCCTCAAATGTGCTAGATTCAAGTAACCTATGAAATAGCAAAACAGAAAAAAACTAAAAGACTTGCTTAGAATCTTGCACATATATAATTTTTGATTGTATAGATTGGCTTTCCATTGCTTGTGGACATTTATCATCTTGAACATCCTTAACCATGGTATAATACGACTTTGGTCTCCTTTGTTGGCTCCCTTTATTTGTCTGTGAAGGTTGGGTATGACCCTATTCTTCAGTACACCCTCTCTTTGGAACTTGACATTTTTGATGTTCCTATCTCTGAGGTTTGTTTTATTTCAACACCAAAACTTGTTCCAGAATTATTAGTACTAGTTATCCATACAATACTATCTATAGATTTACCATTACCCAAGAGGAAAGATATCTTCTCATCAACAACATCTCTACTAGTAACGATTTTGTTCATAGGGACAAAGAGTAACCTGTATGTTTTTTATTGTCTACTGTAGCCAACAAACATATATGTTTTTCTCTTTGCATCTTTTTTATTTCTCTTTTTTTGCGAGAACTAATGCAAAAGCAGCACTACCAAAAATATGAAATTCACTTACTGATGGTTTCCACCCTATCCATTCTTCCTCAAGAGGGACATCTTGCAATGCTTTCATTGGACATTGATTAAAGATGTAGGCTGTTTATTCAAAACTTCCACCTATTACCAATATGACACATTTCAGCTATGCCCCATGCATCATGCCATCTCCTTGACCATCCAATTCTTCCTTTCCATGATTCCATTTTTCTGTTGATTGTATGTAGCAGTATACTGTATGTGTATTCCATTCTTCATGCAAAATTCCTGAAACTGGTTTGAGACAAAAGTGCCCCAATTATCTTAGTTGAGAGTATTGATCTGTCTATTGACTCTATTCGCTTGTTTTTCCTCCAAAAGTTTGAATGCTACATATTAAGAACAGCATTTTGACTTGTTTTTCAAGAAGTAGATCTACAATTTCTTGGAAAAATGGTTAACCAGTAGCAAAATGTAATTTTCTTAAGACACAATGTGTGTCTTCAATGGACCACATAGCTGAATACAAATACTGATAATTTAGGTGTCCATACTTGCCATAGTATACTGTATATTTTCACCACCGCTAGTGCATGAGCATTCAACAATTTGTGATCAACAAGTTTATATGATCCTTTCTCACCAGCAACAACTGCAATTGCCTTGTTAATATGGAGAGTTGTGACCATACATTTGTATCCATGGAAGTTTAGTGAAAGAGTAGGAATCTTTGTCATTTCACTATCAGACATAAGAATTCTGTTTATGTCAGGAACCTGTCGAATATTCTTGAAAGTAGAACTCAGAATATTATTCAATTGTAACACAAACATCTCCATATCCTATAGTGAGTCCAACCATCACTTAATGAAACAAATTTACTTCTACTCTTATCTTCAACAAATGTTACATGTCATTCTCTTTGACATGTATGATGTTGGGATGCACTTGAGTCAAAATACCAGATTGTAGACTCGGTTGATTGGTCCAGGGATCCAATAAATGAAAATTCCTGCACCTCTTGTTCATCACTCTCAGCAAAAGTTGCCTGCTTTGATCTCCATTTTCATGTGAGGTTCACTCATATGTCCAGGCTTATGACAGTAAAACTAAAAACATTATCATCTTGATCTGTTGATTTATTAGTGCCTCTGAAGAAGCCATTTGATGATCAATTTCTAGTGTTGTGCTCGCCTTTTCCTTTGATCCTTGCACTGATTCCACTCAATGTACTGTTTGAGATTGATGCTTCCTTTTGATCTTTCCTCTGCTCCTTTTGCAAAAGAAGTGCTGATCAACTGGTAAGCTTCATAGGCCAAAGCTACCATATCTTAATTATCCATTGATTGGTTGATAGTGGACAACTGATTACTAAGATCCATCAGTTGCAACAAGTATTTAGAAATTGATCCTCCTTCCTGCAAATTAGTAGAAAACAAGAGATTCTTTAGTGGCCGTTCAGCTTCTGACATCTTGTAGTTGACTTTTAAGTTTATCCAAAATATTGATACTAAAGTGACATTTTGTACTTTGAGCATTAATTTGTTGACAACTGACAACTTTAGAAGTAATTAGAGCTATCTCTATGCTTTTTGTTAAAA